>PVJO010006439.1:57560-89440 GCA_004026905.1 Hystrix cristata
GCCATTTTTATTTCTTCATCTGAGAAATGTTTATTCATTTCATTTGCCCATTTTTGGATTGGGTCTTTAAATTTGGGAGGTTTAATTTTTTTGAGTTCTTTGTATATTCTAGATGTTAGACCTTTGTCTGATGGATAGCTAGCAAAAATTTTTTCCCAGTCTGTGGGTTTTCGCCCTACTCTATTGGTGATTTCTTTTGTTGTGCAAAAACCTTTTTATAGCATGTGGTCCCAAGCACTGATTCTTTGTATTGTTTCCTGTGCAGTCTGGGTTTTGTTCATAAATTTTTTTCCTACCCCTATGTCTTCGAGGGTTCTTCCTATTCTATTCTCCAGTAAATTTAATGTTTCTGTTTTAATGTTTAGATCTTTGATCCACTTTGATTTGAGTTTAGTACATGGTGAGAGACATATGTCTAGTTTTAATTTTCGACATATGGTTAGCCAATTTTTCCAGCAGCATTTGTTAAATAGGCTATCCTTCTTCCAGTGAGGGTGTTTGGCTTCTTTGTCAAAGATGAGGTATTTGAGTGAGCATGGTACTGGCAAAAAGACAGACCTGAGGATCAATGGAATAGATTGCAGGACTTCCTTTTCTTCTTTAAACTGTCTTTACTGTCTGATTCAGTTTCTGACATGGAGCTTTCAGAAGATTTGTGGGAATGGTTCTTCTTTTCTTTTCTGGATTTTTCTTGCTTTTTTCCTTATCTTCAGAATCTGAAGAACCTACTAGATTTCTTCTGTTCCTTCTTCTTTCTGTTTTTCTTTTTCTTTTCATGAGCTTTTATTTCCACTTAATAATTTCTCCTTGTGCTTTTCTACTTCTTGCTTCAAAGTCTCATTCATTTTTCTTCACATTTAGCCAAAGCATTAGAGCCTTTCTTTCCCTTTTGTAGTCGCTCCCTTAGTCCTTCCCACCCAGTTGTCCCACTTCCCCATGGTGCCAGACAGAGTGCACAGTAAGACTCTGAGAGAGACCAGGCTCCATCTCAAGTTTAAAATGCATGTAGGAGAGAAACTCAAGTAAAAGCAAAATAAGTTTTTATCAGGAGATAGGACTTTGAACAATTATTTTTAATGTACGCCCAAGCTTTCTACTTGAATCATTACTTTCCTAATTTATCATAATAGATTTTCTTACCCTTCAACTGTGCTGCCTGTGGGTACTGTACAGCAGATGTTTTAAATGTAGGAGCTCAGATACTGGGGAACATTTTCATGAGTGAATGTTGCAAATCAAACTATTTCTGATTTATCTGTGTATCAGGCTGGAAATAGATAATGGAATTTCACAAAGCCTTTTACTTTTCATAAATTGATTTTTTTTTTCTTGTTTTTGCTTACATGTAACTGAATGTTCTTAAAAAAAGAAAAAGAAAAAAATAAAATGCTTATGGATTACAGTGGTTGAGATATTTTCCCCTGAGCTCATTTTTTTTTTTTCTTTCTTTCATTCTTTGCAAGACCCTGGGTCTTGACACTGAGCTACATCTCCAGCCCTTTTTTTTTTTCTTCATTTTGAGACAGGATCTCACTAAATCACTGAGTTGCTCATGCTCAATTTGACCTTGCCATCCTCCTGCTTCAGCCTCCCAGGGTCTTGGGATTATAGGCATGTACCACCACACCCAGTTCCACTGAGATCATTTTAATTTTCCTTATCTGCTGAGCTCATTTTAATTAATTTTTCTTACCCACTTTCCTGATTTCTAAGTCAATAAAATAAAACTAGATGTCCCATTTGTCTCAGGTGTTCCCCTTCTAGGCATCTTCTCGAAAGAGTTAAAAGTATCATACCACAGTGATATATGCACACCCATGTTTATATCAGCACAATTTATAATTGTCAAATCTTGGAAACCACCCATATGCCCATCAATGGATGAATTGATAAAGAAAATGTGGTAATTATGTATAATGGAGTGCTACTCTGCCATAAAGAAGGACAAACTTGAGTTATTGTAGATAAATGGATGCACCTTGAGATCATAATCTTAAGTAAAATAAATCAGGCACACAAGTCTAAATATCACATTATTTCTCTTACATGAGAAACCCTAAGGGTAAATAAGGACCAAAATGGAGGATAGATATTGGGTAGTAGGAAGGACATGTTCAAATGGGAAGGGGAATGGGGGGAATAAAAGGAAGGGAAAGGTATTAAAAAAGAAAGAATAAAGGGAGAAAAATGGAACAAAGCTTCTGTAGATGGGAAGAGGAAGAGAGACTGAAGGGAGGGGAGAAGAATGGGAAAAGTATATTGTATACAGGCACAAATTTCCTGTGATGAAGGTGATCATTACATATGACAAATATGTACTAATAAAAATAAATAAAATCTAAAATAAATAATAAATAAATAAATGAATGAATATCGCTTTTGGTAGACAACAGAGTTGGGCCTCAGTCTTTTTTTTAAAATCCACTAAGGTACTACTGTATCTGTTTTTTAAATGTGTTTAGACCATTCATATTTAAACTATTATTATAGTTGGAGTCATATCTACATTTGTAACAAGTTTCTACGAATAACAATTGTTCTTTGTTTTTGTCTTTTCCTTCCTCTCTTGTTTTTTCTTCTTTGTTTTAGTTGGGTATTTTATATGATTCCGTTTTTCTCTCCTCTGTCAGCATGAACATACTTCTTTCTAAAATTGTGTTTTGGTGGCTGCCCTAGCGTTTGCAATATAAATCATTAACTATTGAGCCAGAGTTGCAACTGAACCAAATCAGCTTTCAAATAACATTATATCACTTCACAGGTAGCGAAGGTAACTTAGAATTTTCCTAGTTCTCTGCTCTTGTCTTTTCCAGCATTGCTGCCATTCATTTCACTTGTTCACATGCTGCAGTTACCCAATATGTTGTTACTGATATTACTTTGAACATTCTTTTCTGATAGATCAATTACAAGAAATAAAAACACAATTTTTATTTTGCCTCACTTTATTCCTTTTTGAGTCCTCTTATTTCTTTCCATAGATCTGGAGTTCTGGCCTATATAATTTTTCTTCAACCTTAAACATTGCAAGCATGGACTGTTAATGATGAATGCCCAGTGTTTTCTGAGGTGCTCTACATTTCTCCCTCCTTTCTGAAGATTAATTTGCTGTACATAGACGCATAGACTGGTGCTTATTTTCTTTCAACACATTGAAATGTTTTACTCCCCTCTTTTCTCGCTCAATTCTTTCCAAAACAAAAAGTCCACTCTAAATCTTATTCTTGCTCTGCTCTAAGTAAAATGGTTTCTTTTCTTTGGCTTTTTGCAAAGTTATCTACCTTTGATTTTCTAGTTTGAACAATGCTTAAATATATATAATTTTGGTATATTTTCTACTTATTATCCTCTCAGATTTCTTTATCTGTGGTTTGGTGTCTGCTCTTAATTTTGGAAAATCTTGAATCATTATTATTCTTTCTGATCCACTTTTTCTCTATTTTCTTTCTGCTATGCTATACTGTTTAATATATATGCTACATTTTTAGAAATTGTCCCATAGCTCCTGAATGTTCTGTTCTATTTCTTCATTCTTTTTTCTTTCCACATTTTAGTTTACAAAACTTCTATTGGCATCTTCAAGGTCACAAATTTATCCACTCAGCTCTGTCCAGTGAACTGATGGACCCATAAGAGACTTTATCCATTTGGATAAAGTGGTTTTAATTTCTACTATTTTCTTTTTCTTTTTCTTTGGGTTTCTGTCTTTTACATTACCCATCCATTGTTTAACATTGTCTACTTTTTGCAATAGAGCCCTTAGCTTACCAATCAAAGTTATATTAAATTCCCTGCCTGAGAAACCCAAAATCCATGCCATACTTAATTCTGGTTATGATATTTGCTTCGTCCTTAAGAATGTGTATTTTTTTGTCTTTTTTTTTTGTCTTTAGACTTGTGATGTTTGTTGAAATCTGGACACGATATATCATGTAAGAGGAACTGACCTAAAGAGGCTCATTTGAGGTTTGTCAAATAAAAATACTTATGTAAGGAGAGACTTTATTTGAAAGATTAGTGCAATAAGGAGAACATAGAAAATCTGTTAAATGTCTCAAAAGTAGGCCAGAATGAAATTTTCTTTTGTAGCGTGGAGTAAATAGGGTAATAGATAGTGGGTCTGGGGAAGTAGGATGCACTAGTGTCATGGTTGGACTGCTCAGGTAGTCATGTTAGTAAAGTGTGACTGGTAACAGGAGTCAGAGATGCCTTGTCTCTTAGCCACTCCATTTTCAGGAAGGATCGTGAAGGAGGAATTATTGTACATTTCAATGCTTGTTTAAACGCAGGGTTGAGTCAAAACTCAGGACCCTTTGGGAAGGAGAAACTTAACTAAATTTGCTCGGCTTAGGATAACAAGTATTTTGTTTTCATTAATCAGTGGGCACAAACATTTCAGCTAATTAACAACACAAAGAATGGGAACTGGGAGGGTCTGTGCTTAGCCTTGTCTTAGATAAACAGGAGAGATACCTGTAAGTCTCAGCCGGTCATATGGGGAGGGGTGATTCTTTGCAGCAATCTATTTCCCCGAATATAAAGGGTGGTGGGATTTCTTTAACAGCAACTCTTTTCTAGGATCACAGGGCTAAGATGCAGTTCAATATTACCAGTTTTTTTGTTTTTGGTTTTTTTTTTTTTTTTTTTTTTTTTTTTTTTTTTTTTTTTTTTTTTTTTTTTTTTTTTTTTTTTTTTTTGGTACCGGGGATCAAACACAGGGCCTTGTGTTTGCGAGGCAAGCACTCTAACCACTGAGCTAAATCCCCAGCCCAATATTACCAGTTTTATGTTAGTCTGGCCAGCAACTGCACTTGTGCAATGTTTGCTGTAGCTTTAGTTGCCAAAAGTTTCAAATTCTTTCAGTATCTGCTATGATTTCATTGTCCTATGTCCACAGCAAAACTCATGTTGAAATTTGATTCCCAATGTATCAGTCTTGAGTAGTAGTGGGGTATGGTGGGTGATGTTTGGATGAGGATGGAGCCCTCATGAATAGATTAATGACTTTCCACGTGAGTGAGCTATTGATCCTACAGGACTAGATTAGTGTAAGAGTGGGTTGTTATAAAGCAATACTGCAGGGGGCCGGGGATTTAGCTCAGTGATTAGAGTGCTTGCCTTGCAAGCACAAGGGCCTGAGTTCAATCCCTGGCACCACAAAAAAAAAAAAAAAAAAAAAAAAAAAATCAAAGCAATACTGCCTCTCTCTTGCTTGTTATCCACTTTCCCTTCGTTTTCTGTTCTGAGTTGAAACAGCATGAGACTGTTGCCAGAAGCCACGCAAATGCCACTGCCATATTCCCAACATCTATAACTGTGGACCAAACTAAAACTCTATAAATTGTCTAGTCTCGAGTATTCTGCTACAGGAACAGAAAATGGACTAAGATAGTATCCTTGTTTTTGTCTCTTTTTGTCTTGGGGATTCCCTAAAAACACTAGATGCTGCACTTAGTTGCTCACTCAGTTTAAATCCACTGTTACTATACTTGAGCACTTTTGATTTGGTAGTAGATTATGGAGGAGGAGTCACACTTTGTTATCTGAATAAATCTCAGTGTTTTGGTGTGTCTCTGGGCTTTCACAAGTGTTTCTTACCTTCGTCTCCCCTTTTTTGTGAGACAAGAAGGCTAGATGGGATTGGAGTTGAGTAGCTGCCCTTTTCTTGAATCTACTGAGAGTCTGGTAAAATAATTTCCCAATTTCAGCAAACTTTTGTTAAAGAAACTTGTGAGGACTTATTTTATGTGTCACCTTTTCGGATCCATGGAATGACCCAACATTTGGTCAAAACATTATTCTGGTTATGTCAGCGAGGGAGAGAGTAATATTTGAATCAGTAGACACAATAAGGAAGATTACTATCCTTATGGTGGCTTTAGCCAAATAGTTGAAGGGTTGAATAGAACAAAATGACAAATGAGCGGGAACCCCACCTGCCTAACTGCCTTCAAACTAGGATATGAGTCTTTTCCTACCTTTGGCCTTGAACGAAAGCAGCAGCTTTTCCTGGTTTTAAACCTTGCAGCCTATACCTGAAAGTTATACCATCAGCTCTCCTGGTTCTGAGCCTTCAACTCACACTGGAACACCACCATTAGTTCACCATTTGATCTCTGTTGACTAAAGACCTTGACACTTTTCAGCCTCCATAATTTCATAACCCAATTCTTTATAATAAATGTACATATAGGTATCCTTCCAGCTCTTTTGCCTTGAGAAATCTAATACAAGAATGCTGTAGGTTATTTCAAGATATTCACATTTCTCCTCAAGACATAGCTATGATGGAGTTTTCTTAACTCTTTAGCTTGAGAACCTGGTGGGCTTACTGAATGTCCACAGTGTGGACATTTCCCTAATATTGCCACCTAGAGGGCTTTCTCACTCTTACCTAGTCCATACTCGGGCTCCAGCCACTCACCAGACTTCACATTTAAATACACCTACCAGTTTGTGACTCCAGTGTCTGCTACTCTAAGTAAGCTGGCCTCAGGTGTGAACCTGGTTCTCAAGAGACTTCAATTTTCTGATGGCTCCAAGAAAACTAATTATTTTCCATTTGTTCAGCTTTTTTCTTGCTTTGAGGATGGGAATTATAACTTTCAAGTTGTTCACATGTCAAACCTGAAGCCAGAAGTCCTCAATGTCACTTTTATGATTAAGAATCACTTTCAGTTCTAGAAAGTCAAATGCACTAATTCAAATTTATTCTATTTTTGTATTTGTTTTTACTTGTCTCTGTACATGATTTGTAGTTTTCACTGATATGGATATTCAGAAAATATTCATTTACACAATTAAAAGTTGAAGGAAATTACAATTTTCTTCATTTGGAGAAAAGAACGAACATTTAGATCTCACATAATGTTGTTGATAGATTATTTTGCTTCTTGTATGCATCTGTTTTTATATTTTAAAGCTTACACATGCATGGAAAGTTATTTATTTAATTAAAATTCAACAGCTCATCACTTCATACTGATGTTTAGGATATGATGTTTAATTGTAGAAGATGTTCTTAAAATAGCACCAACAATTGTATACAGAATCGAAACTGCTCAAAGTGAATACTATTTAGGAAGAGTATTCTGCTTAACAATCCAAAATGTTTGAAAAGAAACACATAGCCATAACTCTCTGTAATGGTATTAATAAAATGAGAGTCACTGAATTGGAAAAGGTAAATATTTGTAGATATTATATGACCTCTTTTGGCTAAGGAGAAACATATTAAAGCTGGAAAATAAAGTATTACACATGTTTGTGTACATGTAAATTAAAAGTGTAGAAATAGGACCTCTGAAATTTTGCCTGGGAAGTGAGACTTATCACTGTTTGGATGCCAATTGTAGCCACTGATTCAAATGTCTTAATTTAAAAGAATAACAACAACAATAGCTTTGAACAAGTAAAAAGCAAAATGCAAAGAGTAACATTATGAAAGGCAAAATGAGCAAAGATAAGTTACAAATGAAAGCCTGGAAAAATTATCAGTATTTATAATATCCAGATAGTTTTGGCTGGAAATGGCAATAAAACACCCTTAAACCACCTTGAAATAATTTTTGTAAATTCAATTTTCTTACTTAGGTAGACTTTCAGCATGGTTTTATCAGGATTCTTGTCCTAATTAATTCAGTATTTTTTCCAATGTTCGCTTCATCCTTATACTGTCTTGCTTGATTGTCATCAAATGTTTATGATAGTTAATTTTATGTGACATACTGACTGAACCATGGGGTACTCCAACATTTGATCAAACATTCTGGGCATTTTTGTGAGGGTGTTTCTGGATAACTTTAGCATTTATATTGGTAGACTGAGTAAAGCAGGTTACTGTAGCTCGTGTGGGTGGGCCTCATCCAGTAAATTGAAACCCTGGGTAGAACAAAACGCCTGACTACCTTCAATGGAGTTATTAGTCTTTTCCTGTCTTCAGACTCAAACTGAGATACAGGCTTTTCTGTCTTGAGCTTACTGACTTTCAGACCCAAAGTGCACAACTGACTTTCCTTGGTCTCCCCCTTATTTACTGCAGATGTGGGGACTTCTTGGCTTCCAGTGTCCTGTGAACCAATTTTGCATTTCAAACACACACAGACACACACCGCAAACATATACATCCTGTTGATCCTGTTTCTCTGGAGAAGTCTGCTTAATACAATGGTTGTGGCCAGAGACTGACCTTATATTATTCTTTACTTATTATAAGGAGATAAAATATTCTACTTCCCACAACTACCAATAAAATATCTAAGTTTTTCTATGATTAGATTACTTTTAAGCCCAAACAATTATGTTCAGCAGGTGATTCCATGAACTAATTGGTTTAAATTTTGGCTAGTGCCTATCTCTCTAGAAAGTAGGGTGCAATTGTCCTAACTTTCTGTTCAGTATCCCTGAAGGAGGATGTTATTAATTCTGCTTTTACCATTCTCTTTGTATTTTCAGAAAGGCTCAGATACAATATCAATTTAAAGCCATTGCCTTGGCTATTTCCTCTGACTAGAATTTAGCTATAATTTCAGTTCACTTCGTTCTGGCTTTACTGAAATGCCCTTGATTAAGGCCTTCTCTTAACAACTTCTCAGGGGTAGCATTTCCCTTTTCTCATCACCCTTATCAGTCTTTGTACATTATATAGTTTCTTATTTTGCTGTAAATGCTTACCTTCCATCTTCCCTGAGTGCAATGTATGCCCCATGAGGTAGGACTCTATGTCTCTTTGTTCCTCGATATCTCCCATGTACTTACAATGGTGCCTAAATTTCAATAGAGATGTAATTAATATCTATTAAGTGAGAAATAAATATTATAACACATATTCCTGTTCATGTTAACTGGGAAATAACAAATCCAGATTTATATAAGGAGAGACTGAATTTGAAAAGACTACAGCAAGAGGGAGAGTGCTCTGACCACAAGCTTTGCAAGTGTCCACAATCAAACAAAGAGAGGAATTGTAAATGGGGAGGGAGGAGGGGGAATGGGGAAAAAAAGAAGCAACAAGATGTATCATGTACAGATACAAATCCCCTATGATGAATGTTATCACTGTGTACATCTAAAATGTACCATTAAAATAAAATAAAATAAAATAAAACAAAATAAAATTAAATTTAAAAAGAAGGAAAAAGAAGGGCTAGCAGGAACTTTGTAAGGGGGTATCTTACCTTACTTTATGTTGCTAGAAAGGAATACCTGACACCGGGTACTTTATATAAACAGAAATTTATTGGCACACAAAATTGGAGGCTGGTAAGTCTACTATCAAGGTGCTAGCATCTATATTGGCCTTGATCATATGGTAGAAGATGAAAAGGCAAGAGAGATTGAGCTAATGCACAAAAATTCTTTTATTAATGTGTTAAAATCATCCATGAGAGTGGAGCCTTTCTAGACTAATCACCTCTTAAATGTCTCACTTATTAATACTGTTCCAATGGAAATTAAAATTTAACATCATTTTTGGAGGAAGCAAAAATTGAAACCATAGATGGAGGGAAATAATGTGGGTGAGCAGACAGCATAATCAGGATAAATTTAATAGAAAAAGTTTCTCTATGGTCAGCTGATTCTCAGAATGAACTGTTAAGGGGGCTGTATTACCTTTCCCATTGCTGGGATGAAATACCCAGCACCCAAAACATAAAGAAGGAGAGATTTGGTTTGGCTCATGTATCAGGGGATTCAGTCCATGGCAGGCTGGCTCCACTGTAGAAATAGCATGGTGTAAAGGTGTGGCAGAGGAAAGCTGCTCAACCCGTGGCAACCAGGAAGCAGAGCAGGTAAACACTTACTCCAAGATGTGACATGGCAAAGTCAAGAGAATTCCAGGGCATTGGACACAAAGAATCCTTAGATGACAGAGTGACAATGGCAATAGTAGGACTTTTCTCTCTAGTTGGTGTTCTGAATATTTTTTGTGAAATAGTCAGCAGAGACAATTTGAGAAATAAAGCTCAGCAGCAGCTTCAAAGCATTGCACAAGCACCCCTTCAGGAAGTCAAACTAAATGGCTAATGTTACATGATTAAGAGGATCAATCACTGGAGTTCCTATAGTTCTCTAGTGATGATATTGGTGGCTTGCAGTTTTGTTTACTTCCTGAGCAGAACATGGAAAATATGGGAGTTTGGGTGGATTCCATGAGTGGTCCACATATTAACAACTCCAAGAACAAAGGTTATTCATCCATAAGCTGCTGTAACATTCATTTTTCAGATTTATACCCAATCTCTTAGCCTCATATTTATACCCAATCTCAAGAATATGGTGAGAAAAGAAGGTTATAGTCTCTTCTAAAGAATGAGATTTTGTCTTTACATTCGTAAGTAAAACATATTCTTGACAGACCTTCTGGGTTATTTAGTACTTGGAAAACTCAAATCATAGGCATGGTTATAGAGTTTTTAAGGTAAGAAAAGATGACAATCTTGTTAAAAACTTGATAAATGGTGAAGAGATTACCTAGATAGCAGGAGCCCAATCCTTTAGGAGTTTTCCAACTTTCATGGAATAATTACCATTTTACTTTAAGATTTTATTTTGATGTATATATGGGCTCATTTGATGCAAGTGTTATCAAACCCAACTAAGAATAATGAAGTATTCAAGTTGCTGTTTACTCAAGATTAGTGATGTTGGTTCTAGAGAAGTAAGTCTCTAACTTCCAGATTGTGGAGTAGTTTGGAGGGAAGTATTACAGGTAATGTACTTCAAACTGTTGATATGAATCTCTAATTTCAAAGCACTGGAGGTGGGCATGATAGTACATGCCTGCAATAACAGCACTCTGGGAGGTTGATGCAGGAGGATCACAACAGTGGGTCTACCATTCAGGCAAGTTAAAGATATCCTGTCAAGACATAAAATAAAGGGGATGGGGGATATAGTTCAGCTCAAAGGCCGGCGATTCAATACTCAGTACAGCAAAACAAACACAAACAAACCAAATAACACTGGAATAGAATGTTCTGGATTGAAATTAAAGAAGTAAAATTATGGTCAAGTTAATATTTAAAACAATAACTGAAGTTATGACTTACGACATTTTTGTTATTCTGTATCAAGCAATGCAATTCCAGGTCTCTAATAAATAACATCATGGACAGCAAGGACATGGTTAAATGTATAACGATATATGTAACTCACAAAATATTTATATTATGAACATTTTATCCATCTAAAATTAGCATAGAGTTAGCATCTTTTCTAATTTGACAGTATTTCTCATAGAATTTATAAGTAGACTATGCTTTTAGTTCCTCTCTTTTTATACAGTGAAAGAACAAGTCCTCTACAATATTTGAGGGTCACTCAGAAAATCAAAGGATAGTTTTAGATGCAAAAAATATCATTTAGGATTTGAATTGTAGAAGAGAAAAATGTCAAAAGATGTCAAGAAGTTTTAATAATTGATCAAATAGGATAATGGATGAAAAATCCTATGACTGCCTATTTAACTTGAGTGAGAATAAAATATTTTGAAAGTAAAAATAGAAGGTCTTAGCTGCTACAATATGAAGTGTGATCAAAATGTATGGTGAATGTTTAAATTTTAAAAATTTATTACAATAAAATATAAATTGCCATTACTCTCCCTCAAAATACTACCCCTTGTTTTGAACACACTTATCTCATCATTCTTGCCCCCTTTCTGGAGCAGTTCTGGAAGTACTTTCATGTTTTTACGAGAGAGATGAAAAGTGCAATGAATGCTGCTGCTGCTGAGTGCCATCCAGTGAAAAGACAGACTTGTAGAAACATTACAGTGCGTCCTCATCCACCTTATTCACCAGATCTGGTGTTGTATGACTTCTAGACCTTTCCCAAAATAAAAATGACCATGAAAAGTAAATGTTTGGAATAAATTCAGGACATCGAGTCAGCCAAGACAGGGCAACTAATGACGCTCATGAAAGAAGACTTCTAGAACTGCTTCTGAAAGTGGGGAGAATGATGGAATAAGTGTGTTGGAAGTGAGGGAAAGTATCTTGAGGAGGACTGTAGGCAATGGATTGTTTGCAGTTATAATTTTAAAAAATTAAACACACTGTAGTGTTCAATCATATTGTGTAAAAATACCATAAACTTTATGTCTTATAAAACACACATTTATTTCTCAATGTTCTGGAGGCTGGAAAGTCCAAGATCAAATCTCAAATGTACCCAGTATCTGGTGAGTGCCTGTTTTCTGGCTTATAGACACCTGCCATCTTGAGCTATTCTAACATGGGTGGGGAGTGGGCAGGTGGTGGGAGAGCGAGTAGGAGACAGAGTTCTGGAACTCTTGTGTCTCTTCTTATAATGACACTAACCCCATACGTGAGGGCCCCACTTTCTGACCTATTACCAACCCAAATCCCTATCTCCAAACACTATCACATTGCAGAGTAAGGTCTCCATGCATATGTGTTGTGGGGACATGACATCCAGTCCATACCAGGAAATAACAGAGTTATAAAAATCTTGATTTTTTTAAGAGTGAGAAGGTTGGTTTCTTTCTTAAGTTTCATGATGCAATCAACTATAAGCTATAGAATATTGTTCTTTTATCCAGATTGCTTGGAAGGCAAAGAAAAGTATTTTATAATTTTTTTAAAACAAGACTAAAAATCCAAGTTTTCAGAGAAAAAACTTCTACAGAAAAAAATCTAGTTTTACACTAATATAACATTTTATATTATTGTTCTTGTTTAAAGAATATATGTACCATTACATTTTAGAAAGCTCTGAACACAACAAATAAAATTCCCCTTTGCAACTTTTTTCTATCTACTTATATACTTCAATATAATCTCCCCCCTTTTGAAACTTCTAGTCATTTTACTTTAGAACAAAATTAGTATTTCCATTATAAAAATGCCTCATATATCTTGTATACACAACTGCTTAACTAGGATACAGTTGCTTCTAGAAGAGTTTTATTCACATGTGTTGATTACACTTCACAATAACTTTTATTTTACACAAAAAACCGGAAAGTGGATACTCTTGAACTATCTGTCATATAACAGTATTTTATACTAAACCAGCAGAGCTCCAAATTATACATCTCTTAAATTTTATAACCATCAATATCTTATTGCCGGGACAAAGTACCTGACACTCACAACTTGAAGGAAAAGAGGTTTATTTTGACTCACAATTTCAGTCCATGATGAGTTGGTTCTAAAACAAAAGAAAGGATGATAGAGAGGAATAGTGGAGGAAAATGTGTTCAACCCATAGCAGCCAGGAAGCAGAGCGAGAAGGGAGGAACTGGAGACAAGAATATACCTTTCTAGGTCATACTCCTATTGACCCACCTCCAACCAGACCAGACAGCAAGTCACCTGTGAACTCATCATTAATAAGTCAACTATGAACTCATCAGTGGACGAATCTACTAATAAGTATAGCATCCCTATGATCTAATCATCTTGCAAACACATGAGACATGTGGGGCACAATTTAGATATAAACCATAGCATTCTTCCCCGTCCCCCAAAAGATTCATGTCCATCTCTTTATGTAATATGTATTTAGTCCATCTCTAAGAGTTATCAAATTCTAAACAGCTACAGAATTGCTGAAAACTCCAACTCCAAAGGTTTCTCTGAGACTCAAGACAAAGTTTTAATTGCAAACCCCTGTTAAAATAAAAAGTAAAGTTAAATACTTCCAAGATATGATGACACAGGATAAACATTCCTATTCCAAAAGATAGAAGTAGGGGGATAGAAAGGAATGAGATCAAAAGGAGACCAAAACCCAGCAAAGAAAACATTAAATCATGTAGTTCTATGTCCAGCACCCAGGGCAGGTCGTAGTAGGGTATGAGCTCCAAAGGGCTTGAACAGACCTGCTCCTGTGTTGTTGCCAGTTGCAGCCTTCATGGACTCTCTCTTGGGGTGCCTCTGCTCACTGCTAGTAGCTTTCCTCAGCAGATGTTCCACATTCCTGGCTCTTCCAAATTCCTGGAGTACACACTGTACTTGCAGTTTCACTCTCACAGCTTCCTGTACTGGCTGTTCAGGGGCACATTGCCTGGCCTTCCTGGCTTTCTTTTGAAATCTGCTTGGAAATCTCCACAACCCCCAAACTCTTGAATTCTAAATCCCCATAAAATTAGTACAATGTGAACTGGGGATTTAGCTTAGTGGTTAGAGTGCTTGCATACTAAGTGCAAGGCTCTGAGTTTGATCCCCAGTGCACGCACACACACACGCACACACACACACACACACACACACACACACAAATTAGTACGATGTGGATGGTGTCAAGGTCTACTGCCAGCTAGAGCTAGGTCTCTATAAATCATGGTTGCAGAGACCTCCAGGTGCCTGAATGGCTAAGTCCTGTGAAAGGAATCCCAGGAAACCAATTTCCTAGACGACCTTTCTCAAGGGAAGGGACCAAGGACTCTCTTCTCAAATGAAAGTTTTACAATTTAGCACCCTTAAACCTGTGGAGGGTGGAGTCATACTGATGTGTGAGATACCTTTAAACTATCTTTCCTATTGTTCTGATGCAAAGTATTTGGTGTCTTTTTAATGTCAATCGTGTTCTTCTTTGCCCCGAGTTTCCAGGTACTTCCTGTCTGATGAAACTGCAAATTTTTCACATTGGCTTTTTGCTCCTGATTTTAATTGTAAATCTGGCTAAAAGCAGTGAGCAGTATCAAGCCACAGTTTGAAAGTTGGACAGTTTTGAAATTTCCTCTGTCACATTAATTAATTTATCACCCTAAATCTCAGTTTCCTGCAAAGTCTCAGTTTCCTGAGAAAAATGAAGACACATATTTTGCCAGGGTGTAATGCACATCACTGTCCGTCAGTGGACTCCCTGTTCCTATATGAAACCTCCTGAGACTGGCCTTTACTATCTGAATTTCTATCAGCACTCTGGTCTTCTGAGTTACTATAAGAATCTCTCATCAAGCTTGGCTTACAGAATCCTAGGGCTTCTTTAGCTGGCATCTACAAACCTTTCCAAACTCCTCCCCCAAATAAGTTCCAAAGGGTCCTCAACCTCATAGTCAGCTACAGTCACAGCAAGGGCCCCATTTCTCTGGTACCAAAATCTCTCTTAGTCACTGTTATGGTTTGTGTCTAGAAGTCCCCCCAAAGCCTCATGTGGTAAGAGATAGCTGGATCTAGAGTGTGCGGTTACTAAATTAATCCACTGATCGGTTTGGCATGGTTCTGCTGGGATCAAGGATGTGACACTAAGATTAAGGGTATTAGGATTAAGGGTGGGAGTACTGCCCACCCTAAAGACAGGTAGCCTAGATAAAATATAAAATACAGGAAGAAGCTGGTTAGTGGCTTGCTTGCACCGCTTGCTTGCATTCCTTGCTGACTTCTGCTGTCTGCCATGCCACTAAGCAGGCCCCACTTCATAACAGCATGTCACCTATGAAATCATCAGTGGAATAATCTACTGATGAGTATAGATCCCCATTATCCAGTCATCTTCCAAACCTATGAGGCTTTGGGGGAACTTTTTAGATCTAAACCATAGCATATCTGCCAAAGTACATTTTAAGGTGGAAAAAAGGAACATATTCATTAGCAGACCTAAAGTTATATCACCCTAAAATATGCTAGAAATTAATATTTCAGAATACTAACTTTTTTAGAAATGATCAAGTCATTTAATGAATAATCATTAGTTAACTAGCTATAAACTTTATATGTCTACAATTTTAACTTACTAAAATACCTTTTGAACTCTTTTCTAACTGATGTATTACAAAACATTATTAGTGTTTGTCTTAGTTACATCTTTCGTTGCTGATACACAATACCTGACGCATGAAACTCCAAGGAGGAAAGGTTTATTTTGGCTTACAGTTTGTAGACGTTTCAGTTCATAGTCAGAGAATCAGAAGAAAATTACTCATAGCATGGGGGCAGGAAACAGTGCTATCAAGGAGAAGAAGGGACACAGACCCTTCCAAGCCACACCTCCAGCGACCCACCATTTCTGACCAGGCTCCCAACATCACATTTAGCTGTAAACACACCAGGGGACCAATCCACTGCTGAGTATCCACCCCCATGATCGAACCACCTCCACAAATCCCATCTATGAGCACATGAGGCTTTGGGGAGACATCTAGATATAAACTGTAACAGAAATAATTTTTCAGATTAAGAATTTAATTTGGTTAAACATAAATTTTCAGTTTTTATAATCTTAAATATCTATTAGATAGAGGGATAGTTCATTCAATCAGTAAATTTATGCAAGCTTAGTAATATAATCTCAAATTTAATATACATATATGTTTATCTTCAACTATGATAACTCAGAAAATGTAACTGGCTTTATTAAACTGACAATAATGAAGTTAGTCTTACTTGCTATGATTTATCTAATTTATGTACAATTGATTTTTACAAATATTTGATTTAGCTTCTAAAATAATACTTTTGAAAATAGTAGATGTTTAATTTCCTTAATTTCTGAAAATTTAGGAGCATTTAATTTATGAATCACTTAACGGTTTCTTTATGAAGGCTACTTCACTGTACTTTACATTCTAATATTGTAATACTATCTGAAAGCACCTAAGTTATATACATACGTATATATATATATATATATATATATATATATATATCACACACATATATACATACACAGACATAGAGATACATACTTGTAGCTTTAATTTTTAAATTTTAACTCGCTGTTTTATATGAAAGAGGTGTTTATTGTCCTTGCCTGCATTTATGTTTTTTGTTTGTTTGTTTTTTGTTTTTTATTTCTATTTTGAGACAGGGTCTCACTATGCAGTTCGTTGGCCTTGAACTTACTCTGTAGCCCAGGTTGGCCTCCAACTCTCAGCAATCCTTCTGTCTCAGCCTTCCAAGTTCTGGAATTACAGACATGTGCTACCACGCCTGGCATGAGTCATTTACTTTTTAAAAAATTAGAATGGACTTTCTGGTAGATGGGGCAAGTTTAAGTAATCTGCTCAATTATGAGGGCTGAAGCATCCCTACTAATATACTAGTGGAGAAGACATTTAGGATTTTCTTGCTACAATGCACAATCTTACGGAGTCTCCAGACTGAATGTGAGGTGAGGGATTGAGGGTGTACCAAATGGCTATCTGGGTGTCTCCAAAGTTCATCCATGTAGATAACACATCCAGCCTGTTTCAAATGAATTTTTTCAGCTTTAAGTGGTTTGTTCTTGGAGTCTAAGTCCCTTAAGAGCCCCTAAAAGAGAGAGCGGTGCCTAGACCTTAAGTAACTGACTATGGGGATTTGGGGGGTCTCTAGTGGAATGGGAAAGGTTTTGCAGAAGTAAATAAAGTGGTGACAGAGGTAGGGATACAGAAGAGGGACAGATCATAGGATCCAAGGGTGGTAAATGGAAGTTTTAAAGTTGTAAAAAAGAGAATAGTCTAAAAAGGGTAATAGGAAGGAATAGATATTTGAGGACAAATCGAGGGCTATCTCACATTCCTCATTAAAGTTCTAAATTATTTTTGGTAAGATGTTTTCCATTTTTATAGATATTAAACTGAATAAATGCCATATTAGAAAAAGCACATAGTTAATGGGAGAACACAGAGAGCACACAATGGAGTCATCAGTTAATTAACTAAATAAAAGACAAGACCCTAAGTGATTCAGAAACCATGCGCTACGTGGTTTTGACCTTGTATGGTTCCATTATGAGTGGCCAGTCCTGAGTACAGAGCCAAGGAAAAACAGAAAAGTCCTTCCATAGAGTTAGAAAAAATTCTTGCTTTGGAGTTGGGGAATGAATCTCCATTCAAAGACCGAAAGAAAACTTCTTTGGTCAAAAGAATCAAAGTACCTTCTTACTGTGTGCAGATGTGATGCCCAGAGCAATGATTTGAGAGTTGAACTCATGGAAGGATTTCTGAATTCATGAACAGAAGTATTCAAAGAATCTGCAAAGTGGCATTAATTACGTGGCATAGAATGCTGTGAGTCTCTAAGTGTAGAGCAGAGTCACAGCACTGTAAAACTGTCAAGTAAAACAAATCTAGATTTAGGTAATGACAACTTTTTTTAGATCAAATTATGTTGTATAAGTTATAAACTGCATCTTAATGCTTGCTTGAGTTTGAGGTGAACCAACATGTAGGGGCCTGAAAGGAGAAGAGTGACTAGGCCAAAGTTTGGTCAAGTCAGTGTGTAACTCATGAGTGACTACTTGCCCTTTACCATTTTGGTAGCTCTTTCTGAATTCCCACTTTATCTCTCTCTTCTGGATGGTGTTGTCTAGTATTCTTGAGAATGATAACGTTCTTTACTATCGATTGGAAAGCCAAAGCCTCAGAAAAGCCATGTTTTCAGGATAACTGCATCCTCAATTTTTCAGACTTCAGCATTCTCTTGGAAAACTTCAACAAAATCCTGTTTTTCCATATGTCACAGACATACTTTCCCAGGACTACTTTTGCCAGTATCCTAGGATAACTGCACAACCATTATTAGCATATTAAATTAATTACAGACATCTCACAACTGTTTCCTGAGATAATCTCAACTTCCTAGACAGATACTGTCACTTAAATTGCATATGAAAGTGATAAATCACTTCCTGACAAGATGAGATCATGGTGTCCCAAACTTTTATCTCAGGGATCAAATGGTCCCTTTCCACATGTGTTGAATGAGACCACTGTAGTCACTGTCCCCAGAGGAAGTGGTACTTGGTTGGTCACTTCTCCCCTCCCCCAAAGGTTTCATACCCTTAAAAGAAATTGAATACAGTTCAGCATAGAGAATAAGGAGTTTCTGAATAAAACGGTGTTGTTCAATCATTTGAACATAATCAGTGACTATATGAGCAGGAGAGAAAACAATTTTTCCAGAGAATCAGAAAAGGTGCCACACTTGCCTACCAGCTTCAGGGGCATTTGGCGTGCCTCTTCCATTTTCACCAACACGGCTCTGTCTGATGTCTTTTCTTTTTCGTTTCTGACCAAAAATACTGACATTCACAAAACTGACTCTAAGGCTTCAAGTTCTCCGTGTTCAATGAAATAATGTTTATTAACTCTCAGATCCTTGTCTATTTCCTGGTATGGTGAGAACTACATTACCCCAAAGACTTGTCAGTGCAAGTATCAGCATTCCAAGACCAGTGAAGAGGGTCATTTCCGGGAGTAGCATGCACTTAGGGGAAGGACTTCTGGCATTGTCTTCATGGCGGTTATTTCGTCTCTTCTTGGGCTGGTCCCATTGAAAGACTGTGTAGCAAGGTCATATCTGATGTGATGGTAAAGGAAGCATTGGCTGTCCTGCATGGAGGTGGATCTGAGGCTAGTTGGTGTCTTTACGTTATACGACCCATGCTGGAGCTAGGTTGGGGACAAGGAACCCTGGTCCCACTTTGTAGCCTGCCTCCCACCATGGACTCAGAGTGAATACATGGTATCTCATCTTGTAGATTCTCGCCTGGCCATAAACTCCCACCTCTGAACTGTAAAGCTCTGGATGATGACCTCTGTTGAGGTCACTGCTGTCTGGGACCCTGTATCCAAATAGTGGGGTGTTCCTGAGCTGGGTCTCCACATTCTTACAGCCAGTAGGAGTAGACACGGGAGGGTTGCGGGCAGAGGAAACAAGATTGTGAAGGCTTGGAGGTGTGAGTTGGGAGAGTTAGGGAAACCTGGTGCATGCAGAGACTAGGATGTGAGAGGTTGAGTCACATCTGCAATGGAGACCTGAGTAGCTAGACCTTCTCTCTAGGCACTACAGGCCATGGAGAATTGTGAACAGAAGAGAAACAACCAGGGTTAGAATTTTCAAAGTTTCCCAGAGGGGTGAGGTAGGGGAATTTGGAAGTGATGAGGGTGCAGGCAGAGATACTGAGATAGAAGATTAGGGCTGGGTCGACCTAGACAAACAACTGGCCAGAATGTGTCAAAGGTCATAAAAACCCAGAGCACATGGGCAAAATACAGGACCCAAAATGACTCCAGGACTCCAAAGCAGTGTACAGGGAACCTCTTATTTGAATCTGGTGCTGTTTGCAAGACCAATCAGAAAAGTGTTGTTTTCAGTCCTTCATTTCCATCTAGCAAGTGACTCTTTCCGTAGGGCAGTTTAAATCTGGCACCAGGTCAAGTAAGATATTGCTAAGCAACTATCCCGATGCCTTCTTTGTGTGAAGGGGAAGCCAATCCAGGAATTTCAGATACAAAAGACCCTTTGCCCCATCCTCAGGGTCATGGTAAGTCTCTTCATGAGGCTACTCTCGTCTGTACAGTGTACCTCTTTTCCAACTTCAATAAATATACACATTCACTGCCTTTTCTCTGTATCTTGTCCAATTCTTCGTTCAGGACACCAACAACCTGGAAGGAGTTCCATGGGCCCCTCTATCCAGTAACATTTCCAATGAGCAGGACGCTGTAGTAGATACTAGGAGACTTAAGCAGGAGGGAGGAAATCCAGTCTGGAGTGATGGCAACAGAGAGGGCTGAAGTGATCAGTTTCTGGATCACCCTTAAAGACGGAACTTTCAGGATTTTCCACTGCATCAGAGGAATCTGTGAACAAAATAGAGGGAGTGAAGGAGCAGCCTAAATTTGTGTGTTTCTTTTTGTGTTTTGCCCGACTATCTGGGAAAATGGAGATGGCGGGGGAGGTCGGAGGTTGAACTTTGGACCTGGCGATTTTGAAATGTCCCCGAGTGTGAGTTGCGCATCAGTGTGAGAGATGAACAACTGGACAAACAGACTCACGGCACCAGAGATAACATCTTAAATTATACACCTGAAATCAAGCCAACTCTACAGTCCCAGTGTGGGTCTAGGCCAAGCTGTCCAAGACAGCCTAAGACCTGGACCAGGGCCTAGCCCGGGAATCTGATTTAGGAGGGAGACTCTTAAGGGCGTTGTTGCAGAGGGGCCTGACGTGAGAAGACAAGGGCTGGAGAGTATGTAGAGGAGTGAGCTCCTCTGTGCTTCCAGATGGGAGGGGCCATTAGTTCCCAAAGGCTTGTAACCATGATCGGAGGGAAGGGAAGACCCTATCACCAAGCTGTGGACTTCGCGGTCCTGGGGTCCACTCCCTGTGAGGAAGAAAAGTCAGTCATGCTAGCAGAATAGTCAGGTCCAGATGAGAGCAAGGATGTCTGGGCTCCTTGAGCCTTCAGCCGCAGGGATGATCTCATGCTTCAGTGATGGCCTGAGCAAGGTCGTCACTGCAAGTAGACCTAGCATCCCACTGGCTTGTACACGCCCACCCTTAGAATTTACGTATTTATGAACTAATTCTGCCTCTTTAACTATTTCTCTAAAAATGCAGTAGAAATTTAAAACTCATGGATTTAACCAGTTAAATTTATGCAATTTTTATGGCACTGAGAATTGAATTGAAGGCTTTCACATTCAGCTATATCACCAGTAACCCTTTTCATTTTCATATTTTTGAGACAGTGTCTTGCAAAGTTGCCTAGGCTGGGTTTGAACTTGTGATTCTCCTGCCTTGGCATCCCACAATGCTGGACTTATAGGCATGCACCACCACACTAAGCAGCAAATTTTAATTGCTCAAAAAATATTATTCCTCTAAGCATTTGATTAAAATTAAATTTGCTTAAATACCATTTCAGAAATGCTTTAAGGCAGGAAAAATCCCCTGTTTTCAAAAGCTATTCAATTCATTTGCACCAGAAACAAAAGTGTTAATCCTGTGGCTAGTAAAAGCTGATACATAGCCTGTGGAATATACCAAAGTATCTGTGTTTTTGGTTTTCTTTGGTACCAGGGATCAAACTCAGGGCCTTGTGCTTGTGAGCCAAGCACTCTAACCACTGAGCTAAATCCCCAGCCCTATACCAAACTGTCTGATATCATCAACAGTACTGGTGCAACATCAGTTCCATTATCATGTCCATTGTACAGATGAGAACATTAAGGCACAGAGAAGTTGAGTCCTTGTCCAAGTTTGTGCAGCACTTTAATTTGTACCAAATTAGCAGGATTGTCCCGAAAGTTTACTGCATTACGCTGGAAACTCTGTCTTCAGTGTATCTTCTCATTCGTGTTCCTTGGGGTCACTTCTTTGAACTCAGTCACTCTATTTCCCAGCCTTCCCCACAATTTGGTGCGGCCTTGAGGGCCATAGATGCAAATGAGAGGCTGATATCTATGAGGATGGGGCCTGGTGACTCTGAGCTATTGGACATCAGGCTGGGTCATCTGAAGGTCATGTTTCTACTTGGTTCTGAATCATGCATGTCAGAAGGAAAGCAAAGGAGGTGAGGTCCTGCTTGCTGAGAAGTCGAGATGAATGGTGATGTACCTACCACCTTACGGTATGCGCTTGCAATCATGCCAGCTCTACTCTCCACTCAGATGCCAGAGAAGTTTGTCCCGATGCCCCTGAGTGTTCAATCGTGTAGGCTGTGAGAATCTGTCTAGAGACATACCTGTATTTTATGAAAACCCTGTGTGCTGTTTAAGAAAAAAAAACAATGAAAGTGTCAAATGGTAGAAAAGTGTGACTTTGTGGACTTTTTTTTAATCATTACTTACTAGGCTACTTGCTGAGTCAAGGAGTCAAAACATTTATGTTTTGACAAACAGCGCCGCTATCCCACCGAGGCAGCATCGCTGAATTAGCCTCTCATCGCCCTACTGGAGCCGAGAACATGATACCTCCGAGACAGGGACTTGGACTTGCTGACAGGCCTCGGCAGAGTCCCAGAGTCAAGGGCCTGCGGACCTTGTCCTGCTCATCCCCTCCCCACCCCTCTGCCATTGCAGGGAGGGCTGCTCCCAGGAATTCCCTTATCTGCATTAAGGTTAGAATGGAAAAGTGAATACAAATGCTTTCCATCCTTGGCCCAACGGCTTCAGAAAAGCACATGGGAAGGTAAGCACACCTGGACAGACCTTGTTACCAGAAAAAGTCCACTTCTCAGGCTCACTCAAATTGCAAACAAAGTCATTTTGCAAACTCATCTCTGTCTCCAAGACCATTTATTCCAACCCCTCAAAATCATCACATTCTCCATTTCCCTCTCCTTGATGAAGAAAGGCGTATAAATGTTTGGGCCTCATCGGGATACTGAGCAATCGCCCTCTTGGTAATCTCTCCCTTGAATGGTAGTACGTTTGTGTATCTTTTCTCCTCTTCAATTTGTCATAAGCTTCTTGTGGTGAACCTTCGTTTATGCAGAGCTCTGTGATGGCGACAGCTGTGATCATGTTGATACTAAGACTATTAGTAATAGTAGCAACCCTCGTGTAATTAGTACTATGTGCCAGGTCCTGCGCTAAGCCTTTTCGTATCCTCTTCCTTGAGATAAGTAGTAGTATTTTTCCCTGTTAGTCACTAAACTTGAATCAGAGCATCGACTCTCAAGTTTGAATGAGTGTCCAAATGTGGAGCAGCTTGTCCGGGCACAGATTGCTGGGTGCCACCATCACAGTGTTTGATTCGGTCTATCTGGGTGGGACCTAATAACTTTGCGTTCACAACAAATTCCCTTGTAATACTGGTGTGAATGCTGCTGGTCCAGGGATCGTGATTTGGAAACCGCTGAGTTGGAAGAATGATTGTTATATTGCAAAACCCCTGCGGGGAAGTTATTATCTTTCTTTTTTCATTTTACACCTTGGACCTTGATGTTCTGAGGTGTGAAGCTGCTCACCAGGGCCAGGCTGCCTTGAAGCAATGAGGCTCAGGTTAGAAGCTCTGAACAACAGAGCTCCCAGGGCCTGCACTCCACAACAGTGGTCACCTGATGGAGACCTTGCAGTGCGGGGATTTGCCCCACGTAGCCTTGGAAATCTGAGTGTGTCATCTTTAATAAGAGCAGAAACCCAGTCCCCATTCATCACAGAGCTGGAGGGCACCGTTCCTAGCAAACTGCAAGGTGCTACTTGTTGCCATGGAGAGCTGGGAGAAGCCCTAAATCAAGATGGACTGAGGAGAGCAAGTCCCCCAAAGGCTGTGTCCCTGGGTCTGAGTTAGGTGTCCACCCCCGGGCTGGGGTGGGGCAGAGGTGCTGTGGACAAAGTTTAGGTAAGAGGAACGCTTTAGAAATGGCTGTTCTGCTAGGGCAAGGAGGGCCCAGTGCAGTCTGCAAGAAGGCCACTGAAATTTAGCTTTGCAGTTTCCATCTTTTTCCCAGTGGAGCTGGCTCACCACGGACGGTCGGAATAGATTTTATTATGGAAGACATTTACTTTGATTTGAAGTTGTGACTCTATTACAGTTTTTATGATAATAACCTGCAGGAGCTTGGTGTCCCTCTGGGTATAAACATATACAAGCCAGGGTCCCTCTCTAGTGCGCACCCTATTTACTCTCATTGCCATCAGGTTTTGCCTGATTTTTTCATTTATGGCCTACCTGGCTCAATCTCCCCCATCACTCCAGGCTTGTCCCAGTGGCCTTTCCTCCAGAAAACACTCCACGGCTGCCCCATGGAAAGTTAACTGCTTTCTCTCGGATCTCCTCACTCTCACTTGTGTCATCTGCAAATGCATAGGTCGGGTACCCTGATAGCTTCTTGCTCATTGATTTAATTCCTCATGAACTGTCTCCAATCCCAAAATGTGAGTTCTCTTTGTGCTCTAACCTCAGGTCTAAAACAGTGTGGAGTGTGTTATAAGATGGTGGCAAATGGCTCATGAGGGAATGGTGCTTCCTTCACACTCAACTGAAAGCCAGTCCCCCCACCGATCCTGGGGCACTGTCTGATCTTGTCTCCTACCTTGCTCTCCCGTTTACGACCTCCAGTCCTATTGACTGGAAGGAACATTCCCAGTTCTTCCCAGATTTTGCCTATGGTGCTCCTTCTGACTGGAACACTGTGTCACAAGATCTCTCCTTGGTTGCCCTTTCACATCCTTCCAGGCTCTGCCCAAATATTGTATCTTGGAGAGGCCTTTCTTGGCAGTTCTGGCTACAGTAGCCCCTGTCCACGCCTGCCCTTGTTTTGGCATTTTTGCACAGATAATTTGGCACAGTTACAAGAGTAGAGATGCGGGCTGGTTGGCCTTTTACAGGCTGCTGGGGAAGCAAATAGGAAAGAAAAAATTAACTAATAACAAAAGAAGCATACTAGCTGGCCTTGACTGAGCCCTTCCTATGTGCTGAGAGGCAATTACTATGTATCATCCCATTTAACTCTCATCTTCCTAGAATTATATTTTATTATTGTTATTCCTTCTTTACAGAAGAGGAACTTGAGGCTTAGAGAAATTAAGAAACCTGCCCAAGGTCATGTAACTCTTCACAACTATAGACTCAAACCCAGTATGTTACCCACTAGAACCTTCTCTGTCTCTTTCTTATTGGTATATGTTTGCAGGTGATACATAATAATTATATTATTTTGTGAAATATATATATGTATACACATACACACACACACACACATATATATAGTCTTGATCATTTTCAATCTCTTTCCCCCCTCCCTAACCCTCCCCCTTTTTCATTCCCCTGATCTCCTTCCTCATTTCCAGAAAGTCTGTCCCAGAGCCTCCTGTCTTAAGCGCAATACACACAGTGAGCTGGCGAGTCCTGGGAGGCGATGCCCAAAGCCAGCCTAGCAAGGCCAGTAGGTTTTCTCCTGGCAGGTAGACTCAAGACTGAATAAGGTATAATAAATATTCCAGAGAGAAGGAGTCATGGTGGACAAAGGCAAAGCCATGTGTTGTTCAAGGAGACAGAGGAGGGCCCGTGTGGTTGTTGAAGTCTCCTTCCATCTGCTGAAATATGTCCCAGAGGGTGAGGTGGTAGATCTGTCTGTGGTGTCCACCCCGCCCTCACTGAGGAGATGGAGGATTATGGAGATTGCACACATAGATCCTGACCCAGAAGTATCGGGCTTCAGATCTCTGCCCATTAGATGTGTGGGTCTGTGTGACGTGTTAAAGATCCTTGAGCCTGAGGTCACTGACTGTGGCATGGAGATGAAGATAGTGTTTACCTCACAGGCTGTGAGGAGATTAATACAAGCAGCAAAACCCACTGAATATGTATGTATGGCAGACATTCTAGTGTGTGCCTTATGACCATTTTCCCTTTGATTCTAACAACCTGGTGAGTTGGAAACTGTTATTGTTACTGATGTAGAAACTGCAGCGCAGAGAAAGGAAGTGACTTCCACAAGGTCACACAGCTGGCAGGAGCCAGACTCAAAGGCTGGATATAAACTTTGGAGTCTGGCTTCAGAGTTGGAGATATTTAATCATTTTAATGTAGCATGTAAAGTGCTTAGCATAGATCCAGGCGCACAGGGTTAGCCAGTAAGACTCAGCAGCTACTGTTGCTGTTAAAATTACTGGCATTATGGTCATTTTCCTATTATTTGCTCCTTCTGCTGGTGTCCCACAGTGTCTACTGTATGCTTCTCACAGGGCGCATGTGTTTCTTATATTTTTGTGTTGTTCTCCAAGGAAGATGTTCTCCCATAGAAAACTGTTCACTCTAATACAATTGCATTCTGTTCAAAGGCAGCATCTGTCTCTCCCTTGAGGTCAGTACAGGGATAGACCTCAGAGGCATACAGGAATTCGGACTTGTGCTCCCTCTCGATCTTTCCACATAATTGAGTGACAGAGCTTGATTTCACCCTATGGACGTGAGGCCAGCATCCTTGCTCCTCTTTGATTTTCTAGAAGTCAATGAACTTTAAGGATGTAGCCATGACCTTCGCCTGGGGGACCTGGCCTTAAGGACCCTGTATCAGGACGTGATGCTGCAGACTTGGGGACTTGGCATTAGTGGGTGGGTCTCACCTGACCCCACTCAGGGCACCTGCAGCCACCTGCTTCATTCTTCTCTCTTGCTCTGGGAGGCACAGGGGATCTGCCATCCCTCCTCACTGCAGGGCTTGCCCCATTTAGATTTCACATCCTGCCTGGTCTCCCTGTGTCTCTACTAAGGATTGGTGGAAATGGAATTCAAGTCCTCTTCAAAATGGTTCAGAAGAAAGGGACAATTTGCTGGAAGGAAATGGGACACATTAGAGAAGCCAAGAGTAGAATAAATGTCCATCTGGACCCCGTGAGAGACAGGAACGAAGAACCGAAGACCCTGGCTTCAGGATCTCTTTCCATTGGTCGTCTCTTTGGGTCTCGTCATGCCACTCTCTGCCACTTAGCTTTTCCTGCCACAGCTAGTTTGGGATGGGAGTTTCTTGCCCCAGTCCCTACTCTCTGAGGCCCCCTCAACTTCCTTGCCTCTATTTTTCTCTGCAAATTTTGTATCCTTATGCTCAATCTTTCTCTGCAGTTAGACTTTCTTGAATAGACATCACTGCAGCTGGAAATAGCCGCCTAAGCCTGTATCCCCTTCTACCTCTCATCACGGTGCCCATTGCAGGCTGCTCTCAATCGAAGATCCTTAGCCTAGATTTCCATAAGGGGAGGCTGACTGGCTCAGCTTGCTTATGCAAGAAGTTCCCCACAGCCCCGTTAGCAAGGCTTGTTGGTGATAAGTTGCTCTGTAAGAAGGAGTGCGAGGCAGGCAGGCAGGCGCCCAGGAGGCATTTGCCATGACTGTCACCGGGTATCTTTCGGAAAAAATGCAGTCTCAGAGATTAAATTGCAGTGTTCCTAGGTGCATCCAGAAAGGTTCCTTGTTTCCTTTCTCCAATAGCACAGGAGATGGCTGTAGAGGGCACACAGGCACTTCAAATGGCATTGATGGACCATCTGAGAAGAGTTTCCTTTCCCTCTTCCCGTGTGTTCATATAAAAAGAAGCAACTACCATATCATGAGCGCTGGTCAGACGTCAAGTCTTCTCTAAGTACTGTCTGGTAAGATGTCAAGTACTTCTCTAAGTACTGCGCTTACTTAATCTTCCCAGTTTCTCAGCCTGTGGAAGTAAAAGAAAATTCGTCCAACTCAGTAAGTCTCGATCTGGATGGCCTTTGATTTTGAGATGGTGTCCTCTGTGTTCTTGGGTTTTAAATGTCCTTTCTTTTGTGAAATAATGGTGGGAGTAGATGGTATGTGAAGTCTCAATAAGTGTCCTTCATTGACTATCTCTCTGGGTTTCCCCAAATTTTATTTTTTAGTGGTTCCTGAAATACCAACATCCAAGCTAGTCGCTCCCACTGGCACCTGTTGTCTGAAACATCAACCCTCTCACTCCCTTCCCTTCAGAGTCTCCAAGACATCCAGCCTCAGCCGGGCTCCCAGCCATTTCCTCCTCAGAGTGGCATTCAGGAGCCTGGGCACTGGAGCCCAGCTATTCGGTGTTAAACCTCTGTTATTTAGGTGCTCTGTGGGCCTGGGCAGGTGTCTTAACTCTTCTTTCCAGACCGTCTTGGGGTCCTGAAGCTCCCAGGTCACTTGGGCTGGGGAGAATCTCCACGCTTATGAGGCCTCTTCTTGGTGTTCATTACTTTGTCCTAGAAAAAAAAATCATCCCATTGGTTTCTGCATCACTGCAACAATCACAGGGAGAACAGAGTGATGAGCTGGATCCCCAGGCACTGGGCTGCTGGGCCATGTGCTTCTGGTGGAAATCTGTCACACGATGGGGGCTGCAGACACATCCTCCAGAAGGATGGGCACCAGCCGGGCCATTTATGGGGGAGCTATTTTATGATGGCTGCTTGGTCTGAGCTGTCTAGGTGCAACCAGAGCACATCTGTATGATCATAAACATGGGGCTGGAATGCAGTCAGGGAACAGGAGGGAATTGACAGAAGAAACCTCTCAAATTTGCATTCTTGTTTCTCAAGCCTTGTGGGGAGCCATTTAGTTTCCACGACCCTGATATCTGAATTGCTCAGATATGAGCCTCCAGAGATGCTACCCTGGCTTGGGTCCAGAGCAGGATGTCGTTGCTAGGAGAGTTCCCGTCACTGGCCTCCTTAACCCCACGCAACAAATCTAGAGCGTTTGTTAGTTACTGGCCTTCCCATTACAACTGAAAAATATATTAATATCTGCCTTGCTACAATCCTTTATGGCTTCTATTTTCACTTTTCTGGTCAATATTCATCTGGCTCCAAGGCAGAAATGGGCTGACAGAGGGCCATGGCAGAGCAAAAGGTGAGTGGCCCACCTCCACCAGACCCCACCCCAACAGCAAGTCGGTTCTAGTGGCCGTGATCCAATCACCTTCCAAACACACTCTCGGGGAAACTTTTAGATCTAAACTGTAATATTACATGTTAAAATAATATTTGGATATGCAAGGTAAAAATATACATGTATACATAATATTAAGATAAACTGCACCTTTATCTTTCTACCATTTAAAATATGGCTATTAGAAAATTTAAAATTACATATGAGGCTCATGTTATATGTGTTAGATTGTGCTGACCTACAACTTCATTCCTTTACTCGTTATCAATTTTTATTTTTTATTAGTACCTGCTTGAAGTACATAATGATTATATTACTCATGGAGCATTGGTACATGTGCATAATACATCTTAATTCTCTTTTCCTCCCATTCCTCTCTCCCACCCCCTCCCTCCCCACTCCTTCTATTTGTCGGTTCCCTTCCCCTTTGCAAAGATATACTTATCTCTTTTCTATTATCTATCTTTTACTTATACTTTGGGATTCTCATATAAGAGAAACCATGTGATATTTAAATTTGTGTGTCTGACTTATTTCACTTAAAATTATGGATTCAAAGTGCATCTATTTTCCTACAGATGACTCCAGTTTATCCTTCTTCATAGTGCAGTAGTACTCCATTCTGTATATGCATTGTCTTTATCCAGTCATCTGTTTATGGACATATAGGCTGCTTTCAAGATATAACTATTATGAATTGTATTGCTGTAAACATGGGTATACGTATATCTTTACTCTTGAAATTTGCTTATTGTATTAAAACCTTGCTGATCATAAACTTTGACTAAAATAGCTGGATAATGCTGAAAAGAAACATCTACTCAATCTTCTTTGTTTTAAATTTGTGGTCACAAATGTCAAATGGATTTCCAACACTTTTCACAAATAAGCTAATTCTCCCTAAACACATTTGTTGTCCAGATTTCTGAGAAAACCTTTTCATATCTCTTCCTCTAGCTGCTTTCTCTTCCTATTTTATGCTGCATTCATAGTCAAGGATTTGCCTGATTTTATAATCCCTTAAGTATATGAAAGTAGATAGACAAGAAATTTCCACATGTTCTCATCACGAATTCTGTCCATCTTTACCCACATTCACCCTTGTCTTGCTAAGGTGAAGTGGCTTTTTTTTTTTTTTTCCTAGCAAGAGTCTATTCCCTACTTATGCTTTAGATTTTGTTCTATTTTAAGGAATTATGTGCTTGAAGTTAATAACCTTATCTCTTCTGTATTAGCTATCTTTTCCATTCTTTTCTGGATATTCTTTGAAGCATTCAAATATGTATCATTATCTTTTCTATTAAAGAATAAAACGAATGAACAAAATAGCTCTATTAGTGGCACAACCTTTCCTTCAGCTTAATGACATTTCTATTTTCCTTCCTGGCCACACTGCTAGTAAATTTCTCCTCGCTCCCTGGCTTTCCTTTACCTTCCCTCCAGGCAGACTTCCTTCCTCTACTGACAGTGTCAGAGTAACAAGTACAGTGATCACTTACACTGATTTCTCAGCAGTTTTCACAACTCAACCATTGCAAAAGAATTGCAATGAAGATGGGACAGTTTCTCTTTTGAATCTAGGTTATTTGCTGCCTTGACATAAAAGCATCTCAGTTGACCTTCTGACCCTCATCTTTAACTCCATGTTAAACTCAGAAGCACCAATGTGAGTAGTCTTAATCTTCAATAATACACCAAGTGGACTTTTCCTTTATTATTTGTTGGCCATGAACAATTTCATTTCTCTCCCTAAAGAATGAAGTAGTGTTTAGCTAAAATGATTTATATTATCATTTAATCTCTCAGTCAGTTCCTGTCGATTGTATATATACTTTACATTTCATGACAGCATATAAGGGATCTATCTATCTATATACATATATATCTTGTTTGTCAAGTGATACAGTTTTTATAATATCAGTGAAATACTTCTTCCTTTTGTGAAATATATTTACACAAATGTGAATCAATTTTAAAAGCATAGTAAATTATCTTCTCTCTATCTCTTTCTGTCTCTTGCTCATTCTCTGTCTCTCAAATGTCTCTGAAATCCATACATAGGCAATAAAGCACAATAAGAATAAAACATATATACAAAGATACATAGAGTGATACACAACAAGACACAGAAGGAAAATCGGGAAAAAATGAAGGTACAAAAGGTCTGAGAGCCTTTGAGATGTACTTACTGGGAATTTTTAGCATTTAAGGTTAATTCATGTAGGTTTTGGTTTTCTGAGCGTAGGGCTGGAAGGCACCCATTCACAGTGACCCATTAACTAGCTCACAGAGGTTACCAGTTTCTCCAAAGGGCATGACAATATATGAGGAAGTCAAAATCAGCTCTTACGGTTGGGATCCAGAATGTGCCCCCAAAATGCTGACTGTGTTGAAGGCTGAGTTGATGATGGGCTTTTTTGGATCACAAGACCTCTAAACTCACCCATGGATTACTGCATAGATGAGTTAATAATTCGATGGCGTTATTGGGAGGTGATGGAAATAGGAAGTTGGAAGGATTGGGTTATGGGCCATACCCTTGGGCATACATCTGGTTCGCAGCCCTTTCTCTCTTTTTTTTTTTAATTTTATTTTAAACCAAGAACATGTATTGGTACATTCTACATACAATGGTCACATTCATTACATTAATTCTGTACCTATACATGATGTATCTTGGTTCTCCCCCCTCTTCCCCCCTCCCCTCTGCACCCTCCCTCCCTATTTACAGCAGGTTCATTCATCATTTTCCATATTGTCCCATTCCCCTCTCTCCCCTGTTGCCTTTCTGCTTTTCCCTTTCTTTCCTTCTAGTAC
>PVJO010006440.1:0-89357 GCA_004026905.1 Hystrix cristata
TCCCCTAATGAAGTGGCTATCTTTCTACTAAGGCTAAAAGCCGTCTCCAGCTTCTCCAGCTCCACCCCTACCCTGCAGATACACGATGGCCATTGCTGGGGCCCCCAGAGGCCCGGACTGCGATGGGTGAGGGTCAAATGATTTACAGGGCCAAACAAGTAAGATTACATCCTTAATCGAGGCATTTAACTAGGTACAAGACGAGAGCTCCCTGGGCTCCGGGGAGCGTTTGTAGAGAAAACTGGAAACTGGCTTCCGGGAGTAGCCACTTTGCGCGTGAAGAAAGCACAAACCTCAAGATGCCTGGAAATGAAGGGAAAGGTGCTCCGACTCCACGAATCGCGAAGATGAGCTGGGCTGAGACTCAAGACTTTTCCCCTTTCTCTCCCTGAAGTTCTGTTCTTACAGATTTTCTTCCTTAGACTTAAAAATCCAGCTACTCTAAGGCCAGCAAAAGTTTATATTCAGGACACAGAATCTCGATTATGAAAAGGTCCAAAGGGTCATGCATGCCTAAGAAACTGTAACCACACTGAAGCCTGGCTGACCACTACCCCGAAAGTACCCTCACATCCTGCTTCGCTTAACAGTCTTCATTCATTGAGTAGCTACCATGTGAAAAACATTCTCCTACTGAATTTGTTCAATTAAGCAAAAAGATTGTCTTCTCATTCCCAGACGCAGACAAGGAAACGCAGGTTCAAAGAGTTTAAATCACCTGCCCCACAGCAACGCCGTTAAGAAGTGGCAGGCTGCAATTAAATCCCTGGCAGGGAACTCCAGAGTCAGTGCTCAGCCTAACACCATGTGCTCAGCACCTGGCTCTGGCAGGTTTGTTGTTATTGTTGTTATTTTGTTGGATTTTCTTTCTTTCTTTTTTGGTGGGGGAGCACTTAGTGTTTTATACACTTATTTGTGTTGTATTTATTGACTACATACTGTGGGAAAAGTACTGTGGCTATTTCAAAAAGGGTAACACATTACTCCTTCCTTGTCTCTTGCTGTGACTACTGGAGTAGCTTTTTTTTTTTTTTTTTAACAAGTCTTCTGTTACCAACTCTCCTTACTTCAATCCCTTATTTGTACAGTAGCCCAAGTAATCGTTTTAAGTGATAAATCACAACACAGTACTTCTCACTGTTTAAAACACTCCATGGCTTCCTGTGCACCTAGAAGAAAATCCAAACTGTCTGTGCCCTAAAAGATTTATGGAGGTCTGTCCCTCTCTACCTCCTCTGCCACTACAATCCCCCACCTCACTCTATCCTGGCTCTTAGTCTTCCTCTCTGCCCCTAAATGAGCCAAGATTCCTTGTTCCTAACCTTGGCAGTGTCATCTTCTGCTCATGATTCATACTAGAAATCTAATGTCATTCCCAAAGGCATACTGAGCATGTCTGATGCGAAGGGCCACGTTTTTAATGACAAATAAGCAATCATGCAATAATCAGTCATCATACGTTCTTGATTTATTCTTTCGTTTTAAAATGAGCGATTAACATTGAAAAATGAATGTTTTATTTTTAAAGATATTCAAACATAAGAAAGTATTTTGTAGGCAAAATAAAATTTGAACACACCCAACAAAAATATTACACCTTGCAGTTCACAGTTTATTTCACTATCTTAATATTTAAGCACAAATAAGAATTCTATGCCAGGCCTGGTAGCACAGGCCTGTAATCTCAGTACTCTGAGAGATTGAGGCAGGAGGATCGAAAGTCTGAAACTAGCCTGGGCAACTTAGTAACTTAGAGCTATTGTGTCTCAAAAAAAAAAAGAAAAAGAAAAAACCTGGCAGCATAGCTGAGTGCAAAGGCCCTGGGTTCAATCCCCAGTACTGGGGAAAAAAAAAAGCAATTGAGTGGTCACAAAGAATGGTGGACAGACTTGATCAATAACTCAATTTTTGTTTCTTCATCGTTCGAAATAAAAGTGCTTTCATTTATTTTGAATCTAATATGCGAACGCAGGAATATGCAGTGTCACAGGAGTTGGAGCTACAAAGTGGGTCCTAAGGGAGGCTGAAAGCTTCTGAACTGATGGGTACTTATTCCCCAATCAAACTGAGTCTGGAGAAGTCAGGGATGTACAGTATCACTGGGCGTGCACCACATTTGTCCTCACAAATGACAATGTGTATGGAAGAGTAAACAGTTTTAAAATGTGCTAATGCAAAAATTACATACATATCAAAATGCAAGAGTAACCACGGCAATTTTTTCAAACTTAGACAAAAGACGGGGGGGGGGGTATTTTAAAACTGACATTGTTCAAAATTACCAGTGCAGGGTGATTAAAAAGAGGACCAATACGGCTGTTCTAAAATTCTTCTACGAGCTAACATTATCCTGTCTCCCTTGTCATCGCACACTTCTATAACAATAAATAGTTAAGTGCCATAATATGGGGAAATAGGGTATTATGGGAACAAAAACAGGTTCAAAGAAGTAGGAGAACAATGTGAGGATAATGTGCCAGAAGCCCAAGGCGGGGAATCCAAGGACAAAATACTGTAGTCAGTTGTAACTCAATGGAAGCTGGGTCCTGAGATCTCCCTCTACTACATGGAAAGGTAAATCCAAAGGGCCTTCCTCTGATGGGTAAATATATCCAAAGGGAAAATTTCTTACAGTTGGTCTTAACCACATCTTAATATCAGAGGCAGGAAGATAAACAAGCACATGTCATATTGAACCAATGGCAAGTCTGTGTCCTCTAGACCCTAATCCTACAAAGATCTCGGTCAATGGCTACCACCACGCCCAGTGATGCCCGAGGAGGGAGGAGAGCCCCCTCAGAAGATGGCTAGGAGTGTAGTCTTCTGGTCTGCTCCTATGTGGCTGCAGCACCAGCTGAGGGGGAATAAACCTCATAGACAGGCAGCATTCAGAGCTGGTTATCCGGGAGTCTGTTTTCCCCTCACATCTGCCCTCTGTCTATCCCATCTTGCTCACTCAAGAAAGCAACACACATTCAGTCCCCTTAAAGCCTCTTCATTCTACAACTCCCTTTACTATGTAAGTCCTAGACAGTCTGTGCTTTGGGGATGGTGAAAATGAAATAACAATCATTAACCTTTTTAGAAACTAATTCAGAAAAGAAAGCTAATATTGTGAATAAAGAATCAGACATCTTCCCAGCAATTGCGACTATAATCCTATCCACTTGACTACTGGGAAGAAATAGAACCAATTAGTAATTAGTTGTATGAGCAGAGTAATTATTCAATTTTATCAATTTCCCTTTTCAAGATTCAGTCTTTGAATGCTAGGTTATAAGCCTTTCTCATACTACAGTCTTCCAAATCGTCTTTTAAAGATAAACTTTTATTAAGTATTTGAGGTGATGGATATGTTAACTAGCTTGATTTAAACATTCTACACTGTATTCATATATCCTATATTTACAATTTATACAGTTATAAATTGTCAAGTTTCAATTTTTAAGATGCCATTAAAAATTAACATGACTACAAAAAACAACTTTTTATATGAAGGATATTCATTCTGTCTAAAATGTATTGCAAAACACTTTTTCTAATTTGTTGTTTAGATTTTGATTTTGCTTAGTTTTTGCAATGAAATAGCTAGTTTTCAATATTAAAAACAAACTTTTTAGTATATGTGCTACTGAAGTGAGCACTAAAAAACAAAGTTTTATTTACAATAATTTTCAGATTTATAGAAAAATTACAAACATAGTATAAAATTCTTATCCCATTCCTAGTTTTCCTTATTATTAACATCTAATATTAATATGGTACATTTGTCACAACTAATAAACCATTATTGATAATAACGTTATGAATTAAATTCCATATTTTATTCAGAATTCCTTAGTTTTCACCTCATGTTCCTTTTGTGCTACATCTCCATATTATCTTTTTAAAATCATAAACCAGATTTTTAAATGATAAAAATAACATGCATTATCTACTCAAATATTACAGAAGAGCATAAAATAAACAGCGTTACTTCCTTCTTTCTATCCTGGTTATATTTCCCAGAGGAAACTACTGCCAACATTTGTTATGCACCCTTCCAGAAGTTTTATGTGTGTGTATAAAGATAAATATGTATCTATAATGCTGAGCATGGTGGCAGACATTGGTAGTCCTAGCCACTTGAGAGGCTGAGATGTGAGAATTCTAATATACATATATATATATATATATAATGTAAAGGGTCTTTGTTTTTCTGTAACTTGTTTTATATATAAGCACTTAGTGCCCTAACTTATTTAAAAAAAAAAAAGCAACTACCTAGTATTCTATTGCATGGATATACCATCATTTATCTTACCAGTTCTCTATCAATGTGCATTTAAGTGGTTTCTGATTTTTTTACATTACAAACAAAATAAAGAACACACATCTTTCTGTACTTGATATGTAGGATAAATTTCTATAGATGAATCCCATAAAAAGATATTTGTATTAAATTTTTTCACAGATAGATGTCATCAAATTGCCCTCCAAAGAACTACTGCTTTCTACTTTTACCAACTACGTGTACACAGCCTTGTTTCCCATCAAAAAAGATATGCTATCAAACAAATTATTTATAATTCCTGGGAATGCTTCACAATTTCCATGTTCTTCTCACTCCCGGCTTTAAGTCTCCCTTCTTTTCAGTTCCCTGGACTCTTTTGGTTTTCTTCCTGCCTTCCTGGTGCTGTTACCGCCCCCAGCCCCCTCCAGGCAATACTTACACTCCGATTCCCTTCCCTCAGTTTTCCAATAACTTCATTGTCCGGCTCAAAAATTTCCTTTATTGTTTCTTTGCAGCTCGGCATGACTGCATAAAAACCAGACACAGTTCCCCTGGTCTCCCAAACTGCTGCTTCCCTGAACCAAGAATGTTAATAAAAAAACCTTAAAATCCTTATTCTGGGTCACAATATCAGAGGAACACGTTCATCTTGGTGTAACCCTCAGGGAAAAAAAATCTAGGCAAATTCTGCATAGTTTCCTTTGTTAAAACCAAATGTTGGTGTTTTTCTACACTTCACACCTGGATAGGATTCCTCCCTTTGAATAGACAGCTCATAATTTTTATTCATCAGTCGTGTGTGTGTGTGTGTGTGTGTGTGTGTGTGTGTGTAGTTAGAGTGGAGGCAGAAGCAGGAGTGGAAGAGAAAATTCCAGAGTGGCAGACTGAAGAGCAGGAACAAATGGGCAGGTGGGCAGAAGCGAGGAGGCAAAAGGCAGCTTAGAGAAAAAAGTTAACTTCTTAAAGTAACTTTCTTCTTCCTGTAAGAAAAGTTCTTAGTTGCACCACTGCTCTCCTCCTTCAGGTTCTAAAACCAGATTTATTGGCAAGAGTGGGTTGGAGGGTGGGGCATCGTGGAAGGGGGCGTGAAAATTTCTCATTTCTCTTGCTGCCACTTACCCATTTCTCCACTTACCCAACTTCTTATCCAGCAAAGCTCTAACCACCACCAAGAATCAGCTTAATAGAATAAACCACTTAGGGCTAAGGCTCAGGGAAAGTCAAAGGCCCCACAATCTCCTTGCCTATTAAGCCTCTTAGAAGTTAGAAGGCTGCTAAAGAAAGTGATATTATGGCCAAGCTACTTAGGAAGACCACAAGATGTGACTTTAGGGAGAGAGAGGCCAGTTTGGGGATTTATGAGCATCTATCTTTAACTAATGATGATATGGGGGTGGATGCTGGGAGAGCGAGCTGCCAACCATGAGAATGGGTACTTTTGTGAGTCTTCAAGTTGAGATTTAGGAGAAGAGTATTTCTAGCACATACAAATGGGGTGAGATCTAAATTGCAAAAGCAATTTTTTTCATTAGCATAAAGGGGGAAACCACTTTAAACTTTAAGTACACTAATTAGAAAATGAGAAAGATAAAGCAACCTACAGCAGTTCATTTCTAGCTCGAATTTCCTGATGATTCCAGGTGTTTTGTCACTTCCTCGTCCTCTCCCCAGATATGTGGGAAAGAGGAAACGGCCACAGGTTTGCCACCTGAGTGGCTGGCTAGGCAGAGGTAGAGAACAAGACCAATCAAGTCCTTTTGCACCAGAAAAAGTCCTTAAGAGGGTAACTGTCCTTTCTCATAGTTGAGTGTGGAATTCTACTTATTTCCACTGTACAGCTTTGAGAGAAGCTCAGAGAAAGAATCACGGAGTGAGCTCTGAAGTCATCCTTGCTCTACACCCCAGGTAACTGGAACCAAGGGGGAAAAATAACATGCTAGATACTAGCTCATTATATTAATTAGAATTTTAAAAAATTTATTTTGGCTATCGAAAGTCTATCACAAACTAGACAATCCCATAAGAGATCAGGGCTGGCCAAAGTCACTGTCTTGTACTGTGATCAGGAGTAGAAATAAGGGTGGAGAGGAGTCTGGTTTGAGAGACTTCGAACCTGTGCCCATGCCCAGGTGATACTAATTAGAGCTGCAATTTGTTGAGGGCTTACCTTGTGCCAGGCACTGCTCCCAGGACTTTATTTATATTTTATATTAACTCACCTAATCTTTACAACAATTGTAAGAGATTGGTACTAGTGTTGTCCCCTTTTACCCTGAGGAAAGAGAGGCACAAAGAGAGCGGGTGTTTCTGTCCCACCTCAGATCTAACCCTTCTTAATTGGAGAGCTACGCGGCGCTTCAAGGGTCCCAGAGGCAGGCACGGTAGCATTAAAAGCACTAGAAGTCAGCAGATATGACATCATCTCCCTGTCCCATCTTGCCAAGGGGTCCATTTGACAATCTCTTACAGCCGTTGCAAGGATCAAGTGAGTTAATATAAAATATTTTCCTTTTTAGATCAAAACTAGTAAGTCCCAGACAACGAACGCACTGGGTAGTGGGAGTACAGATCAGTAAGACACAGTCCCTACCACGAGGAACTCAGCGTAATGAAGGTGACAAAGCCTTGTGAGTGGGCACTTAGATTGTGCCTAAGGAATGTCACCCTACAAAAGACCCCTACAATTTCTCCAAGTACGGACAGAGCTTAACATAGGTATGTCAAGTACATAGGCACACAGCGAACAGCAGTAACGAGTGACTGACTGATCAGTGGATTGAGTTCTGTGGTGTTGGGGATGGAACCCAGGGCCTCACACATACTAGGCAAGTGCTCTACACAGAGCTACACCCCAGCCCCCCATATTCTTATCACCTCGAGAATCTGACCCACGGACCTCCATCTCCAGAGGCCTTCTCCCTTCCCACTGACTCTGGAGAGTGATTGCCTGGGTCTGTATCTCATCTCTGCTACTTCTCGCTTGTGTGACAAGGGTCACATTGCTTAAATGCTCTGTGCCTCAGTTTCCTCATCTGTAAATGGAACTAAGCAACACCTATCTCATAGGAATTTTGACTAAAAGAATTATTACCTGTAAAGCACTCAGAATAGTGCCTGACCCAGACGGTGCTCAAAGGGGATTGGCTAATGGGTTGGGGCTACAGCTCAGTGGTAGAGCACTTGCCTAGCGTACATAGGCCTTGGGTTTGATCCCCAGCGCCAGGGAAAGGGGCAGGTTAGCTATTAGTATTAGATGTAGTACTATGTTGCTGCCTTTGCTTGCAGTCATTTCACTTGCAATAAAAAGACTGAATTTAACTGCATGTGGTACAGTCAGTTTAAGGAGCATAGGAAGTCTCTAGGACTAAATAGGAGGAGAACAGTTCCCCTGGGAAGTTGGAGGAATAACCCTGGAACTTGTTAATTAAGATCTTGTTAATGAATCTGCTTGTTAATGGTCTATTAAATAATCACACAATGAAGTTTACCACACAAGTAAAGCCCGCTTCAAATGCTTGCTCTTTCCAACCCTCCCGGCCCAGCTCTGACTTGTAAAGATCTACCTAAGAGCAAGCCCTCCCGAATCCTCCATATCTGACACAAGCTGCTTCATCTTGTCCTACAGGCCTGGACAGCATAGCTGCTTTTACAGCCCAGGAAAGGTCTGCAGGGCAGGAAGTCTTCTTAGACTAGATTCTGCCTATCGTTTCTCAGGCCAAGGCGTGCCTCTGAGCCCAGATACCTCTCTCCACGAGCTAGGAAGAGAGCTCTGAAAACGAAAGACATAAAGGTGCTTCGGGTTTTGGTTAAGAAAGCAAAAGGTAAACTCCTTTGAGTGGGGATCTGGCAAAATGAAATTTCAGCTGAGATGTCACACACCTGTACAGAAAGCAGTCGGCAACCTATCTTCACCAAAATTCTGCAAAAGTTGGGTAACTTGTGCCAGACCACCTGGGAAGATAATGCTGCAGCCAGTACCAGGGAGGGGATGGACTCTTCTGTAGCTCAACTTCAAGGATGGGATGACACGTAAGAAAGCTCCCTCTAGGTTGGTCAGGTATTTCATAAACTACTTGAGCGCCATAAGACTATTTTGCTCTTTAGATAGAGTTCTTGGATGCGCACGCGTGTGTGTGTATATATATGTGTGTGCGCGTGTGCGCGCATGTGTCTGTGTGTGACATTAATTTGGTTACTTTCAGATTAAAGAACACATCTGTTATCTTTTCGGATTTAGCAACCCTCTAAGGTAGGGCAAGGATTATTTACCACCTCTCATTTCACATATGAGGAACTGGGGCTCAGAGAAACTAAGTGATTTATCCAGTCACATAGCCAATAAATGACAGGCCCAGAGCTTCTGATTCGGTGCCCTTGTCCCATCACTGAAATGTGCCAGGAGGTGCCCAGCTCTGTGCTGGACACTCTGTGGTCCTTCAGCCCATGTCAAAGTGGGTGCAGCCAGCTGGCAACCTCAGCAGAAGTTGGCAGAGAAACCAGCGGTCCTGGATTCATCTGTTCTCACACCAAATATTTACTGACGTGCTGTATGAGGAGACACACTGGCTGGAGCCACACCGGGCACTAACATGGGCCCATGGGAGAGGAACAATTAAGCAAATAATTTTAAAAGATGAGGGGGAATGTTATTGGAGGAAAACAGCATCCCTTACTCTAGAAACAGAGTGGACGAGGGCACCCTGCTTGCACGGGTAACTAAAGCCACCTGAGCCTCTAACCAGGCCCCTGTTCCTGGTCCGCTGAACCTTCTACTCACTGGCAGCTACCACCTAAAAGGGTTAAAGCTTGAAGCAGAAAGCCAGTCTGCAGGTGGCGGTGACTAATTCTGCCACTGAGATCCCTCTAACTCTCCAATCTTATTTCTTTACAAATGAGCATTTGAAAGTATAAGGGCTGGGAAATAAGAAAGAAGCTGGCAAAATAAAAAATAAAAAAATCCACCACTATCACCACAAGCCCTCTGCAGCCCCATCAGGCAGCACAAGCACGGCGAGAAGAGCAGCTGCTGGCCGGAGCCCAAGGAGCGCTCTGGCCTCCTCGCATCTGGCTAAGCACCTCGAGCCCCTCCACAGGGCTGCCTCATAATGACAGTGCTGCACCAAGAAGGGGAAGTCTGAGCATACGCAGTCAGCTGATCAGCGATCAGGGAGAAGGGAAGCGGCCTGAGAAGGAGCCAAGGCAAAGAGGGGGACCTAGCAGCAGCTGGACAGATACTCCCCAGCGCGAGAGTTGGTAAGAAAGGTACCATTCGCGGGCAGAGCCTGTGTCTTTGCCCCTCCCCTTCTCCAGTCCTTGGTAGAATTGCCAGTCTGTCCTTTCTGTGCTTCTGGCCCTAACTCCTTCTCCTTCAAGGCCAAACTCCTGGGTGGAAACGTCCTCTGGATCCTTTCAGCATGGATGAGTGACTCCTGAGTCTTAAGGAGCCTAAGAATCAGGAGAGGAGGCTGCTTGCTAAATAGAGTGTTCCTGGGATTCTTAACCAGAGGTCTGTGTGGGCGCTGGGAATCTGCATTATCCAACTCCCTCATCCCCGCCCCGCTCGTCCACCACCATCCTACAGGTGATCTGAGGCAGGCGGCCCTTAGATGACATTTGGGAAACTTAGCCTTAGGGCCGACTCCCTCTTGACATCCTGCAGCCCTTCTCATCTGTTATTTCACATTATCATTTCATTCTCGTGTACACATTCTCACCACTCACCTTAACCACGAGGCCCTCAAGAAGGGGAAGTGTGATCTCCTGCTTCTCCAGTGGGCCTGCAAGTAGCACTGAGCACAGCGCCCTGCACACAGGAGCTCAGGAAATGTGCGTGGATGCGGAGAGATGATGCAGATAAGAGGCTGAGGAAGGGAAACCACAATGCAGATGACAGAGTGCAGAGGCCCCGCTGGAGGGAACGATTTTAGTATGCCTACATGTGCCAGGCTGGCATGACGGTTTGTTTCACCTTTTTTTCTCTTCTTCAGTACGCTTGGCATGACACGCCTAACCTCCCTCATGAAAGTCAAGCCCGAGCAATGCACCTCCCATTGGAAACTTTGCCAAGAAACCCTGCCAGGAATCCCGGTACTATGCGCCTTAGTTTAACAGTCAAATGATCACTCTAGGTACTGAGACCTATCGTGTCTCTGCATAAGGCAAAGGATGGAGCTGAGTGTGAACTTCAGCACCAAGGTGAGGACTCTAGCTGGACACCTGTAATCCCAGGTAATCATAAGTCTGAGGCCGGAGGATCATGAGTTCGAGGCTAGTCTGGGCAACTTTGTGAGACTCTGTCTCAAAAAACAAAAACTGAAAAAACCAAGCAAAAAAACGAAACAAACTAGAAATGTGGCTCAGGGGAGCCTGCTTGTCTAGTGTATGTGAGGCTCTGGGTTCAATCCCCAGGACTGAAAACAAACAAGCATGTAAGCCAAAAAAAGATGAGAACCCCCACTGACCTCAGAAAACATCACAAGGGGATGTCCTCCTTCATCCGGCAAAGAGCTCCCGAGTGTCTGCTCTGTGCCGGACGTGGATCTGAGTGCTCAGACGTCTTCTGGCGCTTAAAATATTGTCTGCCATCAGAGGGCATTTTGTAGCGCCTGATCTTCAGAAAATTACTTTAAGAGCAGGACCGTCTGTGATGTTGGGCCTCGGAACCACACGGGCACCAGATGGGCATTCCCAAGAATGCCTGGCTCAGGGATGAAGTGCCGCAGAGACCGGGGTCAGGCTTTAGATCCTAGCAGGGAGAAATTCTATTTTTGCTTTATCAGAAGCATTCCTTGGCAGCTCTGGAGTGTTTTCTTCTACCCTCAGATACTATACTTTGTCCAAAAAAGCAAACCGCCATGACTAGCTTCTTTAAATAACTCCTTCTTGCTTTTCAAGTATCAACTTAAAGAGTGTTTGCTCTGGAAAGCTATCCTTGACTCTTAGACAAGATCAGATGCTTCTACTTATTTTTCTTTTTTTGAGACAAGATCTCACTATGTAGCCCAGGCTGGCCTCGAACTCACGGTGATCTTCCTGCCTCAGCCTCCTGAGTGCTGGGATCACAGGGGTGATCCTCCACGCCTGGTGGATGCCCTTGCTTCTAACCCTGTGGGCACTTCATACTTCCCCTATGATAGCACTTTTCATAACATCCTGCAGGTGCTAACTAAACTTTAAGCTCCAGTAAGACAGGAGCTGTAATCTTTCCTGCTCGTCATTCTATCCCCAGCACTTAGCATGTTGCCTGGAACAAAGTAGGTACTCAGTGAATACGACTGACTGATTAAATAAATTTGTGAGTACATCATACTCTCTTCTAATGATCGTAACTGAATCACGCCTCATGTACTCTGCCATAGTTTATAAACAGCTAAGATGAAGTATTATCAGTTTTTCTGCAGTACCAGTATCTTACAAGGGTACAAATAAGGCTCACAGGATCACCCCAGTACAGACTCCAGAAGGTACTTCCCATAGGCTGCAGTGCTTCAGCGTCAGTATAATGTCCCCAAAGCCTGAGGGCCGTACAGGCCGTGATCTACGATGACAGTTCTGTCCTAGGCTAGGTGATCAGGTCTCCTCTGAGTCACTCAATGTCTCACAGACTCAGAGTTTTCATGTGGAGGTTATTAGGCGCCCAACAGCAGGTACTCTCTTTAAATTTAGAGGAAGCGACCATAAAAAGCTGTCCACACCATGATGGGAAGTTGGAAGAAGGCGGCAGCATTTGCAACAGAGCATCCCGGGGTCAGGAAAGGGTTAAGCCCACACGTTTGGGCTTTTTACCCGTAAATCAACCTTGACTGCTGCTTGGTCTGAATGAAGCCCCACCAGGTTGGCCTGTCAGGAAGGAAGCCCATGCGTCCAGACTTTTGTTGTTTTAAGGATTTTTTTTTTTAATTTTACTGCTCAGGAAGGAAACCGAAGCCTAGGCCCTAACTGCAGTCCTGCTGATTCCTTCCCCTCACATGTGCCACGGCCCTAACTTCTCTACCACCTTAGATTCCCCTCTTTCCTCTTTCCGAATTCCTTCTTAACTATGATTTTGGCATTTGGACCTAAAGCCCAGACATTCCCTCCAGCCCCCTCCCCTTTCTTGTGGTGATCCTCCAGGGTTTTTGCACTGAGATACATCCCTGGCCCTTTTTTTGCGACAGGGTCTCGCTAAGTTGCTAAATTGCCCAGGTTGGGTTTATACTTGTGATCCTCCTGCCTCAGCCTCCCAGAGTACTGGGATAACAGGCATGTGCCACCACACCTGGCATTTGCCTCTCCTTTAAAAACCAAAATTTAAGAATGTTCGGCATTTCCCTTAACTCCCACACACTTTTGTGCCTATCTGTGGGAAAGGACGGGGGGCAGAAAGATAGCAAGATGGGGTATTCCATGATCTTCAGAGATATTCTGCCCCCAGTGGGGAGGTGAACCCCTCTCCTAAAGGGAACCGTAAAAGATGACCCCACTGGCCTCTGATGGCTACTTCTGCTACGTACTTATGAGAACACAAGACTTTCCAAATAGGACCCCCTCCACTGACATACAGACTTAAATCTAAGGTCCTCGGGTGGAGAGGGTCAGCCCTTCCCACTCCCATCCTCCACTCTCCACTTCTCCCACTGACAAGCACAGCCATTCTCTTGTACTCCCAAGCCCCATGGGGCTTTTTTTCTACAAAGAGAAAAACATCGAGTTTATTTGTGCGCTCACTTGGGGTAATGGACAGCGTTCTTTTACTCCTAGGAGAATGCACACAGACACTATGTGAGGGGCCTGTCCCCGCCCAGCCCTGCCCTCCCCCCCACCACTAATCCCTCCCCAGCGGCCCCCCCATCGCAGCCCTGCTGCTGTATTTCTCTCCTGACCTGCAAGGCCCCTTCAAGCCCCATCCTAAGCCTCCCCCAAGCAGAGACAATCCATCACGCTGTGGGACTGTGACACACACAGATGGGGGAAGGTTCACAGATTTGTCTCACATAGGCAAGAGGGTAGAAGTGTCTGTACGACTTAAAATCTAAGGACATAGTAGAAACTCTGGGACTTTGCATTCTAATGCTAGGCAAATACCATTACAGCAAATCTGATTATACACAGCCCAAATCTCTACCACTCACAAATTCTAATAACCCATTTATTTCTAACAATATCTGATAATACTACATGCCAGAATAAGAAAATACCATGAGATCACTGATGCGAGCCACTACCTAGCTATCTAACCTAGTGAAGTCTCTTCTGGACTCGGACTCAGTTTCTCTAACTATACTATTACCTTGCCTCTAAATAAAACCAGAGGAAGAAGAGGTCACAGGGACACCAGGGATAATCCACCAGGGTGGACAGATGATAATGAAGACAGGAGAAGCAGGTGGCTATCACAGAAAAGAGCTTTCCAGCCTCTCTCCCTCCCTTTCCCCATCACCATAGGGTGGGACGGTGTGTGAAAGGATCCTACATACACGCTAGTTGTTAATGACCCTGTGTTTGGCTACACCAGAGCTTTTAACAAGGAAAATTATACCACCAGATTGTTCTAGAAATAACAATGGGCATTTTGTATGTAAGCATTATCTGGAGAATTTAATCTCATTCAGCCCTTCACAACAACCCTCTAAGGTTGTGTGATTCCCATTTTACAGGCGAGACTATTGAGGCTCAGAGATGTTAAGTAACTTGCCCCAGTGTCACAAAGCAAGTAAACTAAAGGCTTGGAATTTAGCTCCAGAGATGACGCTCCCAACTATTATGTTTATTGTCTCCTCACTTTTGCTCTGTAACATCTTCAACTTGAGACTGACTTGAGGGGGCAAACACAGCTTTTATTCCCGTAACAGTCATTTATTATGCTAGGCTGCTGACTTTGTTTAAATCAAACCCCAAAAAGCAAGGTCAAATGAGAGCAATATAGGATTAGCTGGCACCTAAATGGAAATCATATACCTGAAAATAAAGTGAAGGCCTTTCTAAGGCTGGCCCTTGCCCCTCCCTACAAGCGTCCTAACGGTCTCTCTGCTCCAAGATGGATGTAGAGTCATAAGTCTCCCTGCAAATGAATTTCAGTGGAAAAAGACAACTCTCATCTGGTGAGTCACACTCAGGCTTACTGGGCTTGATTTCTCATGAGACTGAACCAAAAGGTTCGTTCTTCACCCACATAGCGCGATAGTGTTCTAAAGCTCTGGATCTGCTAAAAAGAATGTACTGGGCGCAGCACCATCTCTCCCCCTAAAAACACAACTTTCATTTCCTCTAGGTCATCTGCAATCAGAATGCATTCCACAGAGAAAATTGACGGTCAAATATCTGAATTGCCAGATGGTTATATGTGTCTACATACCCCCACATCACTTGACTGTTCCCAGCTTCGACCAGGATCTAGAGAGAAACTTTATTCTAAAATACACATCAAAAGCAGATCCGTATTTGTGGACTTCGCCATAGGGGATGTAATGCTGTGGGAAAACATTTGGGAAGGTTCTCTAATAGCTTGGGAGAAAAAAAGCAAATTTAATATTACTTTTTAAATTATGGAAGATCTTTTAGTACCCCGAGTACTAGCAAAAAATAAGTCCGTGTTTTTAGCATACGTGTTGCCGAAGTGAGCACAAGTCTGTGTTTTTGAAGGAGGATTCCATATATCTCTGGAAAAACTTCCTACCTTTACCTTCATCAGAATTCAAGGCCTAAATAAATCCTTCCTGTCTTTCCTCAACCCCATGCCTTTAGGGTAGCAAAGTCTTACAGATTTTGGTCAGTGCAATACTGAAGAATAGCAAAGTGATGAAAGTTTAAAGTCAAAACTAGATTATAACCATTGCCATCAATGTATGCAATACTCAAATTTAACTACACCCTTTGATGTGTTTGGTATCAATGCAACAACGACAAAATGTTCTTAACAATAAAACTAAAATGTGATTAAGGTAATAGAAAAGTCTAATCCACTGGGTAAGATTGGAAGGCAATGAATTGCTCTTGTTTACTTAGCATCTACCGCGTTTACTGATTCATACCACAGTGTATCGATTCTCTAGGCCTCAACTCATGGTTCCAGTCCAGGACTTTTTTCTGGAAAAGGCCTAAGAAAGTTCTTTTGCAAAAAATTCTCCTTCTTTGCCCCAAAGAAAGAGATATTTACAAATTCCCACCCTGTAGTGCACACTTTGAGGATAAAAGCACATTCTGTTCAACCACAATGCCACAACTGAAATGATACTTTAAAAAAAGTTTAAGACATTTTAGCTGCTATATAGCAATAAATTATTCTTATGTCTGTAGTTCATCTCTCTTTAAGAAGGATAAAATGGCGCTGAGAAACACAGTTAAACAGCTGGCAGAGAATATTCAAGTCCAGAAATTGTTACTTTGGTGTTAGAATCGTGTGGATTTCACAATGAAATGTATCATCACTCTAAATCTCAAGTATTTATAAGAGTACGTTCCAACGTGTGCTCTGATATTTATTAGCCAGATGGATGTAGTTAATGATTTAAAAACAAGAAAAAAATTATAAAACTATAACGTTTTTAAATGCATTGTCACACCAAATCCCAAGTATTTACAAAGAATATATTTCAACTTGTGCTAATATTTATTAAACAGATGGAGGTAGTTAATAAGGGTTAAAAATAAGAAAAACCAACATAAAAATATAATTCTATTTTTCAGTTTCCTCTTCCCTGCAAACGAGGAAAAGGGGTGGGGAAGGAGAGCAACTTTTGTTATTTGAACACAATGTGTGTTTTTTGTGTTCCAAAAAAGGGGCGGGGGCACCAAATATTCAACCTGGGGCGGCTGACCGGAAGGCAGCCCCGGAAAACTTCCCGTGGGAAGAGTTCCAGAAATCGCCCGGACTTTCACGAGCCCCGCTGTGCTGGCTGAGAGCCTCGGACCGTCAAAGGAGACTGCGGCTCCCCTCGCCCGAATGCCGGCCATCCTGCGGATCCACCGAGCCCTGGACTTGGGAAACATTCCTCGGAACATTTTACACATTTGAAAAGCCAGACGGGGAAAAACATTTTGAGTCGACAGGAGTCCTCGGGTACCAAGGCGCAGGCTAGGTCCGGATGCGCGTGTCCACGTCCATCCTCGGGTCCACGCGCCCTGGCCCTGCGCCAGCCCTCGTCCCCACGCCGCGCTCGTCCCCTTTGCCCCCCGCGCGCCCACCTGCACCTCCCGCCGGGTCCCCCGGGCCGTGGACTTCCGCGGGGCGCCCCCCACCGCCGCGTCGCACTCCCTCCCGTCCCCTCGCCCCTGTCTCCCGCTGTCTTCGGTTCAGAGACGTACAGGAAGCCAAGCAGGGGCTGGTGGGCTCTGAGTGCGACTCGGGGGCGTGGGGACTTGGAGGGCCGGCCGGGGACGCAGCCGGCCCTGGGTCCCCGCCGCGGGCGCTGCGCGGGGTTCTCCCGCAGCCTCCAAGTCCCGCAGAGCGACGGCCAGGTCGACATTTCTGAAACCACTCGCGAGCTGAGCCTCGGTGGCGGTGGCCCGGGGGTCCTTTGCGAGTGTGCAGACGGTGCCCGCCGGGTGGCCTCGCCTCCCCGGCCGGCCCGGCCCGCGCTGCCCGCGCCCCCTCCCCCAGCGATCCATTACCAGCCTCCCTTCTGCCCGAGCGGCGAGGGCTGGCTGGCGGCCCCGAGGAAACGGCCGCCCGGATCACTTCTGCATGACAATTGACGGGAGGGAGGGCGCGAGGCGAGGAGGGAGGACGGCCGCGGTGTCCGTTTTCTCACCATGGTGATTAGGCATTCCGGCCGTGCGAGGCGGCAGCCGCCGAGCAGCAGCGGCGTGGAGCGAGGGCAGGGGAAGGGAGCGGGCGCGGGCGCGAGCGAGCCCAGGCGCCGGGCGAGCGGCGCTCCGAGCCGAGCCAAGCCCGGCCAGATGGCCCTGCAGCCATCAGGGACCGCTCCAGTCCAGCCCGGCCCCACTTTAGCTGTGCAAACATTTCTTTATCCCAACAAGACAATTAAACCCAGCAGCATGAAAAGGAGTCTCCATGACTGTGTTGGGAGTGAACAACCAGAAACAACCACACACATCAGAGGAGTTCTTGCCCCCCGGGAGAGGGGGAGGAGAAAAGAGGCTCCGGGAGAACTGGGAGCAGCTGAGCGACAATCGGGCTAGGTCTGCGGGTGAGGGCAGAGGGAACCATCTCACCCTTCTGGCCGGGTGATTAGCTGACCCTTTACACTGGTCATCTGCTTCAGCTGCAGCCCAGAGGTGGAGTCTGGTGACCTTGGGATTGTCCCGGTCTCCCTAACCCAGACTAACGTCTCTGCTCCCTCCAGTCCCACAGTCCTTGGAAGGCACCCCCCTGAACCCCTCTGATGTCAGCTGGCCCTCCTCACCGCAGGCTGCCCTTGGCCTAGGTGAGCTCAGCTGAATCTTATGACATAGAGTGTTTAATGACACATGCCTTTAGAAAGACACATCTCAAGAGTACAAAATACCGTCTCCCACTCACGGCTTTTCAAATACATCAAAGATGAGAGCACAGCCAAACATCCAGGAGCTGCTGCGAGCCATCAGGTTTCCTGCCTACCGCATCTGCCTACCCACCCGGAAGGGCCAGGGGAAGAGAGCCAAGCAAAGTCACTTATAGTTAGTGCCTAGGGCCCACCCCTAGGGTGAGCAGGAAGGCTCTGCCGGGCAGTTCTGAGCCCTCTCTGCCCTGGGGGGAAGGGAGGAGGATGGGGGCGGGGATATGCATGCTAACCAACTCATATTTGGGCTGAGTGGATAAACAGGCAGACTGGCCAAAAGCTGCTGTCACCCAGGCAAGAGTCTGGGTACAGGGGCAGAGCACGGAGCCATCAGGAGATGCACGTGACAGGAGCCAGAGGGCTGAGGGTGTAATAAACTATGGATTCTAGCACAAGGCAGCAGACAGTACTTACCTTCCCTTTTGTTGTAAAGTTTCCTTAATGAACAATGTTTATTTTAAAGGCCCTGGGAAACATATCGGTAGACACTTCATATGTAAGACACAATGTGGACTATTCGTAATTGGTCCATAAATTTTAGCATCATTTCCCTGGACAAGGAAGGAGAGCCTTGGGGACTGGTTCAGAGAATGACAATAAACTGGAGTTACCTCAGTTCCCTTCCTGGGGAATTGTGCATCCTCCATGAGCAGCTTCTCACAAAACACTTCTCCCATTTTCCAGGGCAAATAAGTCAGTCCTGCAGAGCAAAGGCTTCCTTGTTCCAAAGAGCCTAACACCTACCTCAGAATCACCTGTGAGGCCAGGTGGATGGACGGGCAAGCAAACTGGAATCATCTACTGGAGAGAGGATACTTTACCTGAATAGCTAGATTTCTGTCTTCAGAAAATGCATATTTAACCACAAAAGAAATCTTGCCTATCTGTACCCAGATTTAAGGAACCAACATGTGTGCATTACACCCTGTCTGCAGGCCTCATATTCAAAGGCGCTCACATATGGACATATCTGCATATGGACACAGTGTGTGAGCAGGGGCGGCTGCAACAGTAAAAACTGTCAGCGTTTCCATTATAAAATTGATTTTTCAGTGACCTGAAACTCAGTCATAAAACTTCTACTCTGAGTAAGGGACACACAAACCCCGTACTCACCAACCCGCTCCACCCACCAACAAAGCTCTAAAGCTAATGCTTGTTTATGACTTTTACTATCATACTTAATGAAAACTTTTTTAATGTTTTATGAAAAATATTTTATTTACATGAGGAGAACTGAAAAATGAGTCAACCATATCAGAAATTAACTCTAAATTTTAATAATAAAAATCCTAAAATATACATGATTCATTTTGGCAGTCCAGGCAAAAGCACTGTCCTAGTCCATGGCATTTTTGAACACTTTCTCTCTCCTGGCCTCCCCATCCCCCATCGCCAGCCCATCTGCCCCTGAAGCTCCTTCTCCCTCTGGAAGCAGTCTTGTACACTGTCACTCGATTATCTGAGAAATATTACTTATTTCAAAACGGTTCTGGAGGGAGGGCCTGAAAGGCATCTAGCGGGAATAATCAGGCCTTCTAACGGCCCTTAAATATGTATTTACATAAAACAGACTATAAATATTCCGACACACGTCGGCGTATGACAGGAGCCAAGAGAGCTGCTACCGACTTTGTCGTAGTGCCTCTTCAACCCTTCCTTGCGAAAAATGTTGCTCCTGCTTTCCAAAAACTCAAAATCAAAAGCACAGATGTTGCCCAGTCCAGCCTGAGAAGGCTGCTCCACCACCTAAGGCAAGGCAAAAAAAAAAAAAAAAAAAGGAGTACAAATCCAGGGCTACCACAGGGTGACAGTCTCCTCTTCACTTGGCACCTTTGTTTCTGGTTAAAGCTGAGTCACAAATACAACTATGGCTAATAATGTGGGTGCATACAAACATCCTGTGCTCCTAGACCCTCCTATACAGTACATGTCTTCGTACAAAAAAAAAAAATTCTATGAGGGGAGAATATTTCAAACATAAAATTTATATAACATGACAATTTGAAATAAAGAAGTTTCCCCACCCTTCTGATCAGAATCTCATTAATTTCAAGGTCAGAATTCCATTTCACTTTGGGAGACAGACTCATTTAATTTTTCTCCACCCAGGCGTATTCCTGTGTGAGGGATCCATCTCCATGGGGGATGGCACCACCATACAATGCAAACCAGGCAAACAGAAGAGTTATGGCTTTGACACCCGGAGGGGAATGGATATCCACATCTATGAGTTCTGACTTGACTAACAAGCTTCTGCCTGCTCTGGGAGTCTAATGCAGGTTTGGGCTAAAAGATAGCAAAACGGAGACAGGCTGACTCTGATAGGTGAGAAGAAAGGACTCAGGATCTCCAGATGCTACTTTGTGCCGTAGTAGTTTGGAGAGGATTTTATTTTCAACGTGTACTTGGAAGAAAAGGGGGCAGAATGGGTCACACCCTAACCAAGGGCAGTTTCAGCCAGAGGTTAGATTACAGCTCGCCTTCATCATTTAGCCAACACTTAACAAATAAAAGATAAAGACCGATCAATATAATGCCAATACCTGTCCAGCAGGTATACCCAAGAAGCAGGATCAGAATATACCTGAGTCAACAGAAAGCGAAAGGTGACAGGAGCGGGAGCCATAGTGCCACAGCCACGCTAGCAGTTGTGCTGTCACATACCAGCCTGCTCCCTGAAGTGGGGAGGTCTCTGGCTTACAGACGCTGACATAAAAGACACACTTGCAACATATTTCAAAACCAAAGAGCGATGGATTTACAAGGCAGGTTGATTTTATGATGACTTTTATTGAAAAGGTACGCTGGGTTTAGGCAGATGCCTTTTAGCGCAGGAAAGTTAACACAGTGCCTAATTCAAGGAGACAGCCTGAGGAAGCAGTGCCGACAGGGGAGAGCGCTACAATGTCTCTATTACTCTCCTCGGCATCATAAAGAGAAGAGAAAAAAAATGGTATTCCTGTTGGTGGTTATAGAGAGGATGCGAGCACACACACAAAAAAAATAGAGAATAGGGGAAAGCAAACCTCTGATGTAGTTTTCTTAAGAAAATAAAATGGAGCAAATCTTAGAACAAAGGGTTGGGTGGAAAAACACCCTCAGTTCATAAATTCTCACCAGGCTTGAAGAAAACTGCTCTGTCTACCCACAGCCCAAAAACGTCAAAACACAATTATTTTCTGATTATATCAGAGTGGAAGATTGCAGGGTTCAGCACTCCTAGTCTACAAGTTCCAAATAAAGCTTTAGTTCCAATGATGAGTTAGTATAGAGGAGTATAACCGAAGCCCAACGAGGCACTTGGAGAACATGAAAAAAAGCCATTTCACGAACAGAAATTAGTAATAGTTGTGAGCACCAACTATGGAGCAGTCACACGGGTCAACCCTGTCTAGTCCCAAAAGTGAGCCTCAGGATAAAGCAGCCAGCAAACCTGTCAAATCCCAAGAGAAGTCAGCTTTCCAGCCTTGCAATTGCAAGGAAAACATAGCTGTTTGAAATGCTTTATGGTGATTGACGACACATTTGTCCTTCTCTGAAAAATAGCCTGATGTGGACAAGGGCTGAGAGTTGTGAAAATAAAATCGTGTGGCGTCTGCTGGCTGATACAATGGAAAAGGTAAAAACAAAAAAAAACAAAAAAAACCCCCGCAATCAAAGAAACATAACAATGACAGCAAGGAGAGGAGCGATGGACAAGTTTCTTCCAGCCTCCCAAATTCCCTAGGACTCTATGCTGTAATATAATGACCTTCACTGCGGGGTATATATGGCACTCTCTTCACTCCACGGTCCCCAGAGAAGAAGCCAGCCGTGTCTGGGAGAGACAGGCAGTGCTGAGGCCAACTTGCCTCTGGCTACCTTCAGAGAAACACTTTCTACAAGAACTACCAGTGCTCATTGAAGAGAGACAAGTGAATGTTAGCACTCCACAGCTACCAAAGGGAAGCAGTTGGCTGTTCCATCACTAGGCATGTGCACAAAACTGCCGACCTGTTGAACACTACTGCAAGGCAGGACTTACTGGGGGTGAGGGAGGGCTCCAACCAAAGTACTTACATCTGTCATTCCGATCCTCTGGGCTAGATGAGGCTTCCCGATCAGAAATGAGGCCAGAGACAGCAAAAATCTTCTTCCCAGTGTCATCAACCTTAAGTGAACCGGGGGAGCTAGATGGCAGCTGTGTCCCAAAGTCATATTCCTTGCCATCTGCATCTGAGAAGCGCAGGTGGGGAGACTCTGTGTCATGACAGTTCTTAAGTCGCTTGGCTGGTGTAAAGGCTGACTGATAGCTTTCCCGGTCCTCAGTAGAAGCAAAGGGACGGAAAGCCCCCACACCACTATGATTCAGCATACTGATTGGGGTGCAATCTAGATTAGGGGGTGCAAACTGAGGATGCAGGTGTAATAAGGAAGGGGGAAAATCACGATTGGCAAAAGTGCCTGGCACCCCACCTTGCCGATGGTACATAGAGGCAAAGGTATAGGAGCCGTTGGTGAAGGGGATATGCACATCCTTGTCTACTGAGACAGGTACACCAAAGGGCCGTGGCTGCTGACAAGGGATGGAAGCATCTCGGCTGGCCTCGGCCGTGGATGCCAAGACCATCAGCGCTGGGGATGCCAGAGGGTTGGGAAGGTAGGATGAGTTCTCCATCTTGAAGGCTGCCCGGTGTAAGTCCATCGGAGTCTCTTTCAATGGCCGGTGTCACACAAGAAGCAGTCTTCCCGGGGAGGGAGGCCGAGTGGCACCTTGGATCAGGGCGGGGAATGTTACTGGGGAATCATGCCCTTCTAAGACCTGTGGAAACAGCAAAGAGAAAAAAAAAAGAGCGGGGAGGAAAGTCAGGGAGAGGAAAAAAAGGGAAACCCCAAGTGATCGAAACACCATCCTTCTGGCTTACAGATAGTCGGGCAAGAGACACCACAGGCTTTAGGAGCCGGTGGGCAGCAGCAGCAGACCATTTTCATTCGGGAAAATCAATAGACAACTTACTGTGATGTACGCGTAGCTGACTTTGGTCCCTACACGTTCCGGGTGAAATGCGCCTGAGCCCAGCAAAGAAAAAAAATCGTAAAACCTCCAAATACAATATTCCCTGAGCAAATGAGCTTTGGAAGGCCAAGTCACCCAAGATTGGGGGGCGGGAGTGTTATCTATATTTTAAAGGGCTTTCACCTGCATATACTCCTCAGTGCAGGCTTGATTTTCAGAGACCCCATTCTACCTTCCTACCCTCACATCTGCATTCTCTCTTCATTTCCCTGATAACACTCTGATACTGAAAAATTCCCTCTATCAACACATCGAGACCAGGAACATCTGTACGTAGTAGTTGGCACAAACTGTACACGTGGCTAAATTACATGCATTGGTACACACATAAACATACATCTTCATGTACCGTCTAAGCCTGTTTCCAGAAAGTGCTACGTGAACAAACAGCAGTAACATTATTTTTTATGCACACCACTCTAATCACACAAGTTTCCTATTTCTCTTTTCTAAGAAGAAACAAATCCTTTATCAATAAAATGCCTGGTGTCTCTGACAATATTTGAAAACATAATGGGTGTCTTTGGCATGTGCTCTCTAGAAGTGTCTGTCTTCCAGGGGCAGCAAAAACTGAATCAGTAATTTTAGTTACTAATGCACTCACTCTTACACAGATTTGTAAACTGACTTGGATTTGCCATTAACATCTAGAGTAAAAATGCTAAAATTTCTGACTTGCTTTGCTCTGCTTATTGGCCCAGTCAGAGTTGATGTCCAATAAAGGCCCCCAGAACAAACTGGAGTTCAGAGAGACTTTTGTTGTTTCCCTTGTAAACTTAGGTTGTATAATTTTCATAACCATTAATTCAGTTTTAAAATTTATATTGAGTGGGAGGCGGTAGAAGGGCTATGTATCAAAAGTCAGGATAATATAAGGTGAATACTAGGACTTACTAGTTTCAAATATAAACACTAAATAGAAACTGGATAAATGCAAACCAAAAATCACCATCTGCTACAAATTACAACCTTTAGATTAAGAGACAGAAATAAAAATGATCCCTTCCCTTTAAAAGCCCACTTCCATAATGGAATATCTTTGGTATTCCCTCAAATAGAGAATCCTCAGTTAAACTGCAGATGAATCCTCCTGGCTTAATGCAGTGCAAAGAGAGTATTTCCTTCTCCCATCCTGTAGCAGACGTGTCAATGGCTGTTATTAATTGGGAAGATGAGTGGACACCATCAAACTGCTTCCTCATTTGGCATCTTTCCTTATAGACATCATTGCTAAATTACCAGATTATGTATCTCACATTAACGGATTTTTCTCTCTTCCAAATTTTAAATAACTTTCCTGTCAAGTTATAGCAGTGTAGGGAATGATCTGCCAAGGACAGCCAGTTAGCTTGACAAGTCTGGGAATCCTGTTCTTGGCTGTTTTCAAGTCAGATTAATGGTCACACAACATGGATGCTCTGAAAGTGAGTCTAGGGCTATTCCAAGGGTTCGAAGCAGCTCCTCACAACAGAAATAAATAACCACACATCTATCGACAAGCCATAGTCTCTGAGGGCAGCTGGAGAAAAGGACAAACGGAATACCCTGGGGACCAGGAGAGGAATGTTTCCCCCCAAAAATAACTCCCCCTAGGATTCACTTTCTATTTTTACTTCCTAGATCACCTCATTATGTTAAATGAGTTTCATAAATTAGTAATCTGGCGACAGCACCGGACACTATAACAGAAGAGTGAATTACTCAAAGCTGCTTATTCATTTGAAAACTTCATTATACTGAAAATAAATCAACAATATTTTTCCCGACCACGTCTCTTTTACTCCACTGTGTGGGTGTTGGTCTCTGTGGGAGAGGAGGGGTGATCATCCCCCCCCCATTAACAACCTGTATAGATGAGGCTTCAGCAGACCACAGTCATTATGAAAATCTATAGTTAATATACTCCCAATGTCAAAATGTCATGGGTTTAAACACAGAACCCAAAATAAGAAAACTAACTGACCCTCTTAATTAAAAAAATATGGATTGTAAGATAATCAGCTTGATGGAGCATTTGGGTGACTGTAAGGAACTGGGCAAAGGGAAAGTAAGTAACTGTTACTTTTCTGCCTCTATGCTGATTTTTTTTAATTTAGCACTTCGTGCAAATCCAGATTAAAATAACTCCAGCTATTGATCCGAGCAGTGGAATTGACATTAATTTTAGTTCACTTCTCACTTTGCAAAGGGATCAATAGGAAGTAATAACAGCTGACATCCCCGCTGAAAGGAGGAGAAAGAAGGGCTGAAGACAGAAATCGAAAAGCAACCAAATAAATCATCAGCTACTTTTCCACGGCATCAGACAAACTCTAAACAGATTGCAAAAAGTCTTTGTTGAATTAACTAAACAAGGAGGAGGGATCAATCCACGAAGCTAAATAAATTGTCTGGCAGGCAGTGAGGTTGGTCAGAGGGACCAACAAATATTGAGTTCTAAAATTTTCAAATCCTTGACGTGATGGGTTTGGTTCATATCTGAATGTGTGGGAGTCTATTTCTTAAATTACACAGCCGACCCCAGTTTAAAGTGATTGCAAAACGCCAACTAACTGAATAATTAGTGAGATTACTAATTGCGTGTTTAAATATGCCACAACCAAGACAAATGAAACGAAGAAGCCGGCGCTTGGAACGTGAAAATGTCCGAGGTTGGGCAGATGCGCAGCGCTCCGCGCTCTCCGGCGCGAACTAGCCACTTTCGCACTGAAAAACTGAAAGCCAGACAGAGTCCCAGAGGGTAGGCTATCTCCCACCCAGGCCCCGAGTCTGGGCTTCCTGATCCGCGCCCGGGATCGGCCCGGGAGGAAGCGGTGTGGCTGCTGCTGCTGTAGGGAGCCAAACCCACTTGCAAACGACTGCCACAAAGCGAGCTGTAAAGGGCTCTTTCCCGGAGCCGAGCTCAGGGCGCCCACCAAACTGCGACTCTGCTGGCAATTAGAATGCACACACAACACTCCTCTGCTTATAACAACAGGTGACATTTTTGTGGTCTCTGAACCATTTCCAAAAGCCAGGACTTAAAAATAATAGAACAAATTAAACGATATTTTTCCTTTGCATAAAAAAAAACTTTAAAAAAATTAACAGGCAACTTAAGAAGCAAAGAACAATGGGAAATGAGGCCAGAGCAGCGGGGGATTGTGAAGAACGCAGGAAAGATTTTTTTTTTAAAGTTCACAGACTTCTTCGCTTGAACAGAATTCCCGCACACCAAATGCCCAGGGGGGGTATCTGGAAAAGCCGCCCTAGCAGAAATTTTACCACCATATGCTAGAACTCAGGGAGCATGAGGCCAGCAGGGTTCCCAGGCCATGGCCGACGCCCGCGGTTCAGACCGGCTGGATATCAGTCCCACATTTGGACCCCGGACCCGGACCCTGGTTGGCCCACGGGAGCGAAAACGAGACAGACGGGCGGGTCCGCGACTGCGGGGCCGCGGGGATGACCGCTGAGGAGCGGGTGCAGAATTCAGCCAGGAAGAGCCTCCACCCGGAAGAAAACAACTCAGGGAAAACGGGGGACAGAGAAGTGAAGGCGAAACCCACATCAACTTGGGGCCGTCGCTGAGCCGAGCCCATCACTCCTTAGCCTGACCTCTCTGGCTCTCAGTCGCCGTTTGCAGAGAGTACTTTAGGTCCCGACAACCTCCGCACGAAAGAATCTGCTTTAACTTTGGAGAATCACGGCACTGGTCCGAGGAAAGCCAAGAAGCGCGAGGGACCCGGGCCCAGAGGGCGCTGGGCCTCAGGGCAGGGGCTCGGGGGAGCCCGCCTTCGACCAAAATCCCAGGACCCGGAGCCCCCGAACAGCCCCGCCCCGCGGGTCACCGGGTCCCGTCGCCGCGCGCCACCGCTTCAGTGGGCGACCGCAGGCTCCTCCGCTCCGCTGTCCTGCGCACGCGGCCGGGTGCGTGCGGCCGGACCCTCCGTCCCCGGGCAGAGGGCGAGGGGTGCGGAAGGGAGGGCTCTGCCGCCGCCTGCCGCCGCACCCCGCGCGGCTCGCAGAACAGGTGTGCGTCCCCGCTTGCTCCGCGCCCGGCCCGGCCCGTCGGTGTCCGGCCGCGCGCCGCGCCCCGTCCTCCACCTTCCCCCACCTTGCCCCGGAGCGCAGCGAGCTAACTCACGCCACTTTTGCCGGGTCTCGGCGGGCCTGAAGGGATCCGAACGGAAGACGCCCTCACCGCTTTTCCTCGACGCTCTCTCTGCCTTTCCCCCTTTGCTGCTTTTCGCTTTGCGGGGATAGCCGCGAAGACCGAAAGAGGAGGAGGCCACGCGAGGCGCGGGGCCCCTTGCCCGCTCTGTTCCCCCACCCCCCGTCCTACATGCTGCTTCCCCACTGCCCTCCCTTTTTCCTCTTGATTTTTCCTTTTTCTCCTCATTGCCCCTCAAACCGAGTCCAGAACGGAGGTAAGAAGAGGCAAGACCTGGCTGCAGGACAACGTGGGCAGACAGCGCCGGTGTCTTCCCTCTCAGGGAGGTGGCGCGGGCAAAAGACCTCAGGACACCGGCCACCCAGGCGGGGCTGCGTCTCATTCGGATGGCCCTGGCCCTATGCACCCACTCGGACGACGCGCACCCGGCTCGGGGCCCAGGCCCCGGCCCTCGGCTAGAGCGGCGGCCAGAACCCGAGAAAACAGCGCGTTCTTAATGCGAAGCGAGAGCTCGTCCCCTGCCTCTGGGCAGCCGGGTACTCCGCTATCTCGGGGCTCCTGCGCGCCCTCACCGGCCGGGGTCACCGGGGCCTCGAGCTCTCGCAGGGCTCCTGGAACAGGGGACGACCCCGGCATCCCCTCGGACGGCCTCACCACCATGGGCGGCCTCGCCCGAGGGGCCACACGGAAGCTCTCCGCCCAAGTTTGTTGTGCCCTGGAAGAAAAGGCTTTCTCTTACAAAGCACAAAGGCGAAACGCCCAGGCCGAGCCCTGAAAAGCCCCGGGTGGGGGCGGGGGGGCGATCGGAGGCTCCGGAGCGCGGTGGCGGGGCCGGGCTCCGGGCGGAGAAGGTCGCTCGGCCTTGGCTGGCGAGCGCACCGGCTGTGGCCGCACAACTGCAGCGACCGACGTGCTCGCTGAAAAGTTTTGTTCTCAAGTCGGAAGGAGAGAAATGGTTACTCAGTTTAAGGCAGGTTTAAGATTTAAAAAGATAGTAATAATACAAAAAGAGCAAGGTGCCTGGGTCTACACCATCCTCCTTTCCGCCTCGGTCTTCAGAACGGCTGAGAGTCGTCCCCCACCCCCATCCTGGGAGACCCCACAAGTGGGGCTGCTCTAAGGCCAGGCTGACTCAACCCAGCGGAGCCGAGAGTTTACCGGTTCACTTAGAAAGGTCCACCTCGGTACCAGCACCTGCCTCTCCTTCCTGCCCGCAGATTACCCCCACTCCACCCCCTTCCATCCACACCCTCCACATTCGCTGCCCCTAGAAAAAAGTAAGCTCAGCCTCCGGGGGCCTAAAGGCTCCCCAGCCTCTCCTCGGGAACCCCACCGGGCTGGCAGTGCGTTGTGCGGGGCGACCCAGGTCGTTTCTCAACGGATGCCCCTTCCCTAGCCCACTCGCCGCCTCGGGCTCCCCGGTGGGTACCACCCAGCCCCAGCCCGTCTGGAAATCACCGCGGGGTACACGGGGAGCCGGCAAGGAGGCATGCTCGCGATCGACCCAAACAAAGTGGGAGTGGGGCTCATTAGAAGATGGAGAAAAGAAGTCCTGCTCCCGTCTCTCTCGGCTGTCCCCTCACCCTCCCTGCTTGTCCAATTCCCGCGTCTGGTCCCTCCCCCTCGCACCCCCCAAATAAAACACATTAAGGAAAACTCAAGACGGAAAGTTTGAGTGAAGCAGCGCACTGAGCGCGCCGGGCACCGACGCGGGAGGCTCCTTCGCGATGGTCTGAGACGCGCCGACGCAAGTCTCAGCCCCTGCCCCTGTCGTGGGGGAGCCGCCCGAATCCTAGGAGCCCGGGCGGAAAGTTAGCCAGGTTCCCGAGCAACCCGGCCTCCCCCGCGCCCACCCCTCTTGGGCACGCACACACACCCACACCCCTTTCTGATCTCCCTACTTGCCGTGGAAATTCCTGGGGAGAACGTTCGCACTTTTCAGGGCACCGAGAGAAGAAGGCGGAGAGTGCAGTGCATGGAAAGTCCCGGGTGCGCTGAGCCGGCGGAGGCAGCGGCGGCGGCGGCGGCGGCAGCGGCAGGCGGCTGGCCCCGGGTGTGTGCTCGCAAGCTGCCTGGGATTGCATGTACAGATCAAGAGACTCGGTTGGTGTGAGAGAAGGAGCGGTGCTGCCTCTCAGCGCTGGCTCTAATCAGTGAATGAGCCTCCACTCTCCTAGGGACTCGGAGGCGCACACGCGCGCGCGCGCGCGCGGACACACACACACACACACACATACACACACACACGCACACATTCTCTCACACTCACACACATACAGGCACTCTGAGTACTGAATACATTAGGGCACTAAGGGACTCTGGGAAATGGAGTCCAGACCCGAGGCACTCCTGGAGAACAGACCTGCTGGCCCTCAAGGAAGGGCTCCAAATTCCTGGGGTCCCAGACCTCGCGCGCCCGGAAACTATGGAGAGCACTTGCTTTTGTTTACAACTCTCCTCCTCACCTCCGGCCCTCGCCCCGGGGTTTTGGTACTCTTCTTTCTGTCTTGAAACGCAAGTGACCAAGAATAAATGGGAAAATCTCTAAGACTGACACTCAGAGCTGCTACCTGACCCCCAAATCCTGGTTCTCTCATCAACTCTCCCTTTCCCCAGAAAGATCTTAAGTGCTGTTTCGTGCTTGGAATGCTTCTCTGGATCTTTGCCTGTAAGAATAAAATAAGAAATGAATATGAATTAAACAATAACTTTCGGAAGAAGTGGAGAGGGCCTAGTTTACCATCCAGAGTGAGAGAAAAATTTTCCATTGGTGTTTCACTGATGTCTATCTATATTATAGTTGTTTCTGTCAAGTTTTTCAAGTCATGAAGTACAAAAAGATAAATAAGGGGAAGGGATGAAGAAGTAACATTTCTGAGAGCCTTATAGGAGCCAGGCTACGGAAATAAATGTCTCTAGATGATCTTGTTGAACCCTCAGGTTAATTCTGGAGGTAATATTATCACGGCTTTGTAAAAGAAGAAATGGAAGTTGAATGTATTTGTAATTTGCCCGTAGGAGCATCGTCAACAACTTTAGGAGAGCAGGTAGCCCAACCTCTGAAAGCAAAGCACAACGCTGTCCTGGTTTACGTCATTCCTTTGTGACTCAGTTTCTACAGCTTCTGATTTCTTATGCACGGAGGAAAAACAGTTAAGCCCCCCCAAGCAGTATAGAATGATAATCCATCCTGCGAAGAACCACCTTGAATTACAAATAATCGTCTAAAAGGGAATGAGACCCAATGTTTCATTGTAGATATTTCCTCATCCCTTTTCTTATGCTTAACATCAGAGTAACATCTAAATATCATGTATGCTTAAGTATATATATGTTGTTCATATTTAAAAATTTTAACTAGCAACTCTTTAAATAAATGGTTAATAGAGTCACCTAGAGTTCTGTGATTATGACTACTTCTGCCTCTACAATTCATAGAATTAGGGTTGTTTGTTTAGGAACCTCTAAATCTTTATCCATGTTTAGTCATTTACTCATATACCAGCATTTATTATGTTAGCACTACTCTTTTCACTAGATTGTCTTTTTCTCCTGGATTTTAAACTGGATGTGGGTAAGAACTATGTTTGTTTTATTCAACCTTAACTCTTCAGTACCTAACAATGTCAGTCTCTTAGTTGAATAAATAAAATGAGGCTATAAAGTGAACAAACAAAATCCTGTCCCTAAAGAGCTCAACATCCAGTAGAGGAGACAAAGAAAGAGTTAGAAATCAATTCGATGACTGTTGTAATTAGGGTGACCATATAATTTATTGTGTCTCATGGAGACAAGTTTGATCATAAAAGGGGCACTATTACTAATTATGCTTGGATGACAGGTGCAAATAGGGAGCATCCTGGGCCAAGTAGGTCGAATGGTCACCTTAGGTACCAAAGGTGTTTCATTCATTCATTTAACAAGCATTTATTGAGCACTCGTATGATGTGTTAAAAGAACTACAAACCACTTGATTTTCCTAGGAATTGAAATATGAGGCATTGAACATTTAGAAACAGCAAAAGTGGACCAAATCACAAAGGGCTTTGTATACTGTACTAAGCTAAATGGACCTTATTCTAAAGATGATGTGTTTTTTAGGGGTGTGACATGGTAGGATTTCTGTTTGAAAACAAGCACTGTTTTCTGGGTTGACAGGGCAGAGGTGAGACAAGAGGTAGGGAGACTAGTTTAAAAGTCTGTTACAGGGGCTGGGGATTTAGCTCAGTGATTAGAGTGCTTGCCTTGTAAGCACAAGGGCCTGAGTTCGATCCCCAGCACCACAAAAAAAAAAAAAAAAAAAAAAAAAAAAAAAAAAAAAAACCACACACACACACACAAAAGTCTGTTACAGGTACCTCAGTTAAGAAAGAGTAAGCCATGAACCAAAGTAGTGGGTCGGTAGGAATGGAGATGAAGGGACACATTACAGCAACATCGAAAAGGTAGTACAATTGACTGGATTTAGCTACTTTACTATGGTAGATGAAAGCGGAAGAAAGATCCTATGTGAATCCTAAACAAGATTTTATTACTCATAGCACAAGATGTTGTCTGTACTTTAATGGTCATCAGTAGGGAAATGCTTATTCAGATCAACTTATAGAGTTCCCATAAGTCCAGTGCACATTATCACAGGAAGATGATATAGATAAGAAATCCTATGTCAATCTTTGGTCTAGACATTTCTTTTTAAACACTACTATATTCAATGGTCTTCACTAGACTCAAATACTTAAAAACTAGAAAAAACAATCACTATCTATAAAGACAGTTTAATGAACAAAATTCTTTTTTTTTTTTTTGCAGTACTGGGGATTGAACCTAGGGCCTTCACACTGAGCTACATCCCCAGCCATTTTAAAAATTGTAAAATTTTGAGACATGATCTTGCTAAGTCACTAAGTTGCCCAGGCTGGGCTCAAACTCATGTGCCTCCTGCCTCAGCCTCAAAGATTGCTGGTATAGGAGTGTACCACCATGCCTGGTTTACATGAAAAAATAAAATGCAACCCTCCCCCAAACCATAGCAAAATTATATAATGCTCAACTGAGTATGTAATACTTCATTAATTCATTCTTTTTTTTTTTTTTGGAGGGGGATGCTGGAATTGAACTCAGGGCCTCAAACTTGCTAAGAAGGCCTCTACCACTGAGCTAAATGCCCAATCCCTACTTCACTAAATCATAGGTCACATGTCCAGCAACCTCAGCTATCCAAAACACAGTGAAGCAGGAAATAAGTAAAAAGAGTCCCAGAATAACCAAAATAAACATTACAAAGCCCCTGCACAAAAGTTAACACATTTTACTCCTAGGAGAATTCCACAAGCTTTCACTCAGAGCCGATTTACTCTTTCTTAGGTACAATTCTAATAAGCTTGATTATTTGGCTTTCCCATTTACAGCTGATTAAGATTGTCAAATTAAAAGGGGGCAGCCATTAAAAAGAATGAGATAGACTTAGATGTACTGAGATGGAAGGATGCCTATTATATGCTGTCAAGTGGGAAGAAAAGCAAGTCACAGAACAGTGCACATAACATGACTTGATGTTTGTATATACAAATATATACACACATCGACAGAAGGTGGCCTGTAGAAATATACTTTAAATTGTTAATAATGGTTATGCCTACAGTACATGAATGTGGATGTCAGTGAATGTGCGGGATGGGGCACGGGACCGAAGGGAAGATTTTGCCTTTTTACTCTGTACATTTCTGTTTGTTTCCAATAAACCTGTGTTCGTTTTATAATTTTAAGATCTCTTACAAAGTTTTTAAGAGGAGCAAAGTGTAGCTTTAGATCAAGCACACGGACAGTGGGAAGTGGTGACCAAACTATAAAAGCAAGCATGAAAACACAAAAGCCAGAAGAGAACAGGGTTATTTGGTGTGGAGGCAAAAGGCCCTACCCATCAGCAGCCATAAAAAATGTCACAAATTCCAACCCTGCATAACCCTTTCAGAGATAAGTCACCAGGGAACACATTATATGTAGTATATTTTACTTTTGAGACCAAGCGATTGTGTAAAATCTTAAAAAAAAATAATTCCCATCAAAATGAAGATTCTGAGGGATGGGAGATTTAGCTCAGTGACAGAGTTCAATCTCAAGCGCCCCCCCAAAAAGATTCTGATACTTTAGGAGTAAACTTCATTTGTCTGAAAAATACTCATTTGTGGGACACATCAGTCCCTGAGGATGAGCGGTAAAAGAGTTGTTACTTTATATAAGAGCAGAAGTGATACACAGAAAGACTCCACAAATTCAACATTTGACAACAATTTATTGAGTGTCTACCAAATGCTAGTCACTAAGAATACAAAGATAAATTTAAAAATAGTCCCTGCTCTAGAAGAGCTTACAGTCTAGCAGCAGAGAAGGATAAAAAACAAGTACATCCGGTACAGCATGAGTAGTGCTATCATGGAAACTGAGTAAAGGGTGGCAGAAGCACAAAAGAGAGAGGAACGAACTGCCTAGCTATTAGGAGAGGCTGCATCAACATGAGTGGGTGTTCGAAAACTAACCTTCATGCAACAGCATTTATGCATGCTCAGGCCCATTGTATGGGATGATGCTTACGTTGGGCTCTGAAGGTTAAGAAGAGTTTACCAGAGGTCAGAAAGGAGCAGAGCACGCCAGGAGAACAGCATGTGCAAAAGCGAGGAGACGTGAATTTGCTTGGCACGTTTGGAAAGAATGTCTCAAATTTTTCCACCAGAGAGGATTGATGGTGGGTGGCAGTGTCTAAGCCATTTCAGACTTGCCACTGGCTCAAAATTTTGTATATCCTGTTTTATCCTGAAAGATGAATGAAAATGTTGTCTTCAACTCTACAACTGTGCTGTAACATAAAACCATGTTTTAAATTATTTATCATTTCATAGGATTGATGTTTCAGAAAGATGCGCCACCTTTATCCAGTACTTTCTCATACTCCATGTGTAACACTAACTAGCCCTGGGATACTTCTTCCTAATTTGAAAAATAAAGGCATAGAAGATAAAAGGGTATACTGGAAAAGTAGGTCCATGGATTGCAACGGGTCTCGTTTGTTCCAGTAAGGAACTTCTAATGTCCAGGTCGCTCCCATTCATGCTTCAAGACTCTGCTTAGGCATGATCTCTTCTAGGAAGCCGCCTGCCCAGCAGCCCTGTCTTTTCCTCAACTCTATTTGCACGACAGCCAGTGATTTATCTATCTACCTACCACATGGGGTTGGAATGTTGGATTAAACTTTCAGGCTCCTCTACACTGATTCTAGACTGATTCTTAAAAGCAGAATTCTGGCTTAGTTGTTTCATGTGAGACAAACTTAATACTATAGGTACTAGCATCTATTGGAGTGGATTGATTTAAATAAGAGGAGAAATTCCAAAGCATTACCTGGTTTAGACTAAGCTTCCTGAAGGAAGGGACTGCTCGCTTACCACTACATCCCGAAGACTTAATACTCATCTGAAGTCTCATCGTAGGTGGTTGATAAATATGCAGAATGAATGAATGAGCAGCAGTAAATATCCTCAAGACAAGAATGATCTGATCTGATCAGGATTTAGAAGAATAACTTTAGAGAAATGTTAAATGTAGACCAGAGATGGCAAAGACTGGAGACAAAGAAATTAGGAAAAAAGAAATATAAAAGAAACATGGGACATATGGGTAAGAAAGCGCCTTGTCTTAGTGTTTTTCTAATTGGCTAATTTGATTAGGTGTTTATATTTACTTTACGAAGCAGACCTTTTATTCTTTTAGATTTCCTGACAGAGGATATTCAGTTACCTTGCTCAGGAAGCCTTCCTTGACCCCAGCCCCCACCAGGCTGGTGCCTCATGTGCGTCTGGAGGTCATTGAGGGCAGTGGCTCCATCTTTCTTGCGTTAGTATCTCCGATGCCTAGGACATGCCTGCTCAATAAATGTTTGCTGAATGAATGAACACATAAATTGATCTATTAGTACACTGTTCTCAAGCTCCGACCAAGACACAGAGGACCTAATGATCCCCAGTGTGCAGGTTTCTGGATACAGGAAACAGAATAAATAAAGCAAGACTAGATCTGGAGATACACCTATTCCACAGGTAACACAAGGTAAATTTCTCTCTCTGACCCCTCCATCCTCATTCTGAAGAATAACTCTCATTGAGTGAAAATCAATAAAAGTCATTTTAAGGGAAGTAGGTTGAGAAAAAGCTCTGAAGTAGGAGAAAGGAGGAGGAGAACTTCAAGTTCGACCGATTTGGACTTTTTTTTATAAGAACTTGTAGGCTCAAAAAATACCTTTAACAAAATAAAAAGCCTGTTTTTTCACACTTTCTTCCAAAAGGAATCCCTCACACACACAAACCTACAGTCTTTTTGAGATTTCCAGTTTTATAGCCCAAAAAGAAAAAATAAATTCATCACTGAAATAATAAATCCTGCATTTTTCAGACTGATACTAGCAAGAAACTCACTCCAGCTCTGAGACTTTCTAGTAGTACGAATACTGAGATCAACTATCCGGAAATCTGGCAACAAATACTGGCTGCATACTATGAAGAAGGCATTAGAAAGATGCCCAACCTCCCCCTCCCAAAAAGGTACAAGATATACTTCCTGTTCTCTATCAAGTTTGCGGGCTTGTGATACTAACTCATAATCAAAATAAATAAATAAATATTAAAGAAGACCCAATTCATTTATAGTGCAGATAAAATGTATCCAGTGAGTAGCAAACTACTGAAGGACTTCAAAGGCCAGAGAGCATATTAGGGTTTGAAGTGCCCCAATTGTTTTGGTATAAGGTGGGATTAAATACGGCATTTAAGAAGATAAGATTTCAATATTGGAGGATGGAAAGCATCACAAGAATGATGCCCATGGCTTGTCAGGGAACAGTCTACTCAAGGATGGCATCGTGAAGAGTATTTACAGTGGCAAGAGATATTAAAATCTGAGATGAATATATAGCGTCATAGTTAAGAACAACTGGAGTTAGATGTGGACTTGAATCCTGTTTCTACCACTTACGGATTGAGTAACCTTGACACATTTCTTCCCTGAAATTCAGTTTTTACAGCCTTGAAGTGGAGACAATGTTAACACACCTACTTCATAACGGTGTTATGAGGATTAAATGAAAGTTACTCACCATAGTTCTTGGCAAACAATAAGTATTCTCTAGGTGATGGTTCTGTGTTGTCCTCTCTGATTGCAGATTGTAGCTTAAAACTTTTAGAGATGGAGAAAAAAGTTTTTATTTCACAAGTGTAGAAAAGAACACACCTGTGTTGAACAGATACCAGCTTTTGTGCTTTTCTTGTATCCAACAAAGCAATGATTTCTGTGCTGATTGCTATTTGGAGCTAGATTTTGGCATCTCCTTTGTTTGCCATTGAATCATCCTTCTTCTCTGAATCCCACGTTCACATCACTGCAGTACCCAAGACTCTACCTCTATTTTTGCACTTAGGGTGTTGTATTGTGATTATTCATTTGCATGTTTAACTTCCCTTCTAAAATATGAGTTTCTTGTCTATAAAGATTGTGTCCTATTCACTTACTTTTAAAATTCCTAGCACATTACTTGGTATCTGGCACAATGCTTATGCTCAGTAATGGTTTATAGAACAGAATGGACAACACTGACCAGGTATGAGATCTGAAGGAATATGGGAAGTCACAGATAAGTTCCAAAGTGTGGCTTAGCCTTTGACAGGAATGAAAAGTTGCTGAAGGAGGTGGCTTAGAAAGTAAATATATGCAGTTCCAAGCATAAATACAGATAGCAGGAATGACATAGGCAAGAATTTATACTCAGCAACAAAGTCAGTGAAGCAATGGGTTCTTAAAAAGGGAACCGTGAAAGCAATTCCCATTGGAAAAAAAAAAAAAAAGAAAGAAAGTAATTCCCATTGCAGGAAGCAACAGGATACAGGATACATTCTAATTTGTTTAAAACAGTCCCAGTTTGTATCATTGTCCTAACACAATAATGGAGGATGCACATGTCTTTGCACTCTCAAAAGCATATAGATAAATTAGATGGTCAGAAGATCATGATCACAGGAAATTGAAAAACTTGAGTGTTTAGGGGCAAAAATATTTAGGAAGAGAGTATGGCAAGGTAATAGGGTGATTTCAAGTTGAAGGGATGTGCTAAACTGCGTGATGTTCTATGAAGAACTAACTATGAAATAAAACAGCTGTTCTGCTAGCCACTTGTAAGTGATGTCACTTAATTCTCATCAAAACCCCTTATATGTAGGCTTTTTCATCAATATTTTACAAATACAATAATTGGAGCTCTAGTCAAGTAACCTGCTTGAAAAGTTTCCAGGTGTGGTGGCACATTCCTGTAATCCCAGCCCTTGGGAGGCTGAGGCAGGAGGATCATCCTGAGTTCAAAACCAGCCTGGGCTACATAAGAGTTCAAGGCCAGCTAGAACTACACAGCAAGGCTCTGTCTCAGAAAAAGAAAAATGAAAAATTAGTGTAGCTAAGAAAGTAAAATTAATATACATGAATTGAAAAAAGAAACTAAAAGGGAAGTCACTGGGAGGTTCCTTCCCTGGTACTTGCAAGCATTTTGAGTAGAAAAGCAACACAAAGTCCCCATATGATACCTTCCCCATGATGGAAGGCAGCCACCGCTATCAAGATCCTTCACTGCAGCTTGTACAATCAGGGCCCACTATTTTCTGCAGCAGCGAGCTTTACTGTGAGGTCACCCTTCTTTTCTGAAGAAAGTAGTAATTTCAGGAAATAACTTCAGCAAAATGGAAAACAGATACTTCCAAACCAAGACACATTTGGCTTCAAAACAAGCTTATGATAGAGAAAAAGCAAATATGCAGGAGCCAAAAGAAGTCAATTTGGCTATAATGCACGTCAGATAAGATATCATTGCTGGCCAGGATGTAATCCCAGCAGTCAAGAGGTTGAGGCAGGAGGATCACTGTGAGTTAGAAGCCAGCCTGGGCTAGGCAGTGAGTTCAAGATCAGCCTGAACTACATAGCAAGACCCTGTCTCGGAAGAAAAAAAATATATATATATATATTATTGCCATAAAAGAATAAGCAAGAAAGGGATAACCTAAGGAAAACCTCTATCTCTATGTGCAAAAGTGAAAATTACTCCAAAAGTTGAATCAAATCAAAGCAGTGGAGTGACACAATGAGAGAATATGCAGAAAGAGCTGAGAAAGACAAAGGCATATGAACATTTTGCAGGAATGACTTAAAGTTTCTAAGTTGGGAAATGGGGTTGACTCTAGTGATGATTACTTCAAAGTGAGTGAAAATTGCATTTTAGCAGTAAATATCCCTCAATCTTTCCCAGGAGCTAAATAAGGTCTCTTTACTATGCAGTCATGGTAGTCTCACTTTTTACGGCCTCCCTTGTTTAACGAGGCCTAATAAGCAATTATACTTCAGCTCTGCTGCATCTTTCCCTCCCTTTCTTCCAAAGACTAGAGAGAGATGAATGTAGCAGCACCGATACGATTAGAATTTCACTTCATGACAACAAGTTTTAAGAAGCATTTTGCAAAAATGGTACATATTTTAAAATGTATTTGATACATTTATCTATTCCATGGAACAACATAGCCTGGTAAGAAGTATAAGTCTGTAAAATAAGAAATGAAGACAATGACTAGCTGCGGAACTTAGGTAAATCATATACTTTATTATTCTAACAGGTTTTTTTCTTTTTTAGTGTTGGGGCTGAAACCCAGGCCCTCATGTGTGCTAGACGAGCTCTCCGGAGCTACATTTCCAGACCCCTGATAGTTGTTTTTTGTTTTTTTTGTTTTGTTTTTTTTTTTGTTGTTGTTGTTGTTTTTTTTGGTGCTGGGGATCGAACTCAGAGCCTTGTGCTTACAAAGCAAGCACTCTAACCGCTGAGCTAAATCCCCAGCCCCATGATAGTTGTTTTTTCCTATTTTATTGCAAGAGATTTTTTTTTTTGGTAGAAATTTCTACACATACACAAAAGTAAGGTAGGTATTATTAAGGCTTGCTTTTTATTTTTTATTTTTATTTATTTATTTATTTATTTATTTATTTATTTATTTATTTATTTTTGTGGTGCCGGGGATCGAACTCAGGCCCTTGTGCTTACAAGGCAAGCACTCTAATCACTGAGCTAAATCCCCAGCCCCAAGGCTTGCTTTTTAAATATTAAATCTATATTTGAGTCATAATAGTAGGTAAATAATTGAAATTTTCTTATTCCTTTCCACTTTTTAAAAATAATAATCTAACATCTTATTGAATAAAAATTTATGAAGCTTAAGAATGTGCAGAAGCACTAGAGGTCAAGTTAAAGTGTATATAAGGAAAATTCAAATTATATGAGCTCTTGTGAAATTACTTGTTAGTCAATCCAATGACAAATGTTTGCTTGCTATGTGTCAAAAATTATACTTGGTTGTGTAAGACAGTGAAACAAAGTAATATATTTTATCAAATTGAAGCCATTCTGGATTGTAAAAGCATCCCAATTTTAGAGGTGCTAAAACATGGGAAAATATGTATCTTGGAATTGATTATATGTAGGTTAAAAAGAACAGAGGTTTCCACACTGAGAAAATGATGGAAGATAGCCATAAAAAGTACCAAGTGAATATTAGAGACAAAAATGTTCTCAGAAATTCAGTAGAACAAGAAGTTTACAAGGTGCTGAGAGCGGTGAGTAAAGTGCACTGTATATGATACTGGCCTTATTTTGCCAGTACTTTTTCTATTGATTCTATGAGATATTGTCAAGAAAAGGATGAATTAAAAAGTTTTATACTTTATTTCCTTAAATGTGACAACTCTCTATTTTGTTATGACTTCTGAATTCTATCACACCAACATGAAATCATTTATATATTGAAATTTAGCCCAACAAAAACAATCATTTAAAAAGTAAACCAATATATAATATGGTAAAATAAGAATGAAATCTGGGGGAAGTGACCTAACCATTTGAATATTAAATCTTTTGCAGCAAAGGAAACAACCAACAGAGTGAAGAGACAACTTACAGAGTGGGGAAAATTTTTGCCAACTATTCCTCAAAGGACAAATATCTAGAATATATAAAGAACTCAAAAAACTGGATGCTCAAATTTAAAAACCCAATTAAAAATGCACAACTGAAATGAATCCATACTTCTCAGAAGAAGAGGTACAAATGGGAAATAAATACATGAAAAAATGTTCAGTATCACTGGCCATTTGAGAAATACAAATTAAAACAACCCTGAGGTTTCATCTCACTCCAGAATGAATGGCTGTCTTCAAGAAATCAAATAATAACAACTGCTGGTGAGGCTGAAAGAGGAAAAAGGAACCCTACTTCATTGTTGATGGAAGGGTAAACTTGTATAACCACTACGGAAATCAGTGTGGAGATTCTTCAAAAAGCCGAAAATAGAAATTCCATTTGACCCATCTCACTCTCCTTCTAGGTATCATTTTGAAAGGGTTAAAGACATCATATTACAGTGATACAAGCATACTCATGTTTATAGCAGCACAATTTACAACTGCTAAATCTTGCTGGGTGTAGTGGTGCACATCTGTAATCCCAGCACTCAAGAGGCTGAGGCAAGAGGATTGCTTCACGTTCAAGGCCAGCCTGGGCTACATAATGACTTCAAGGGCAGGCTGGATGATGTAGTGAAACCATCACTCAAAAGCAAGCAAGCAAGCAAGCAAGCAACCAAACGCACAATAGCTAAATCTTGGACGTGGCCTATATGTCCATCAACAGATGAATGGATAAAGAAAATGTGGTATTTATACACAGTGGAGTACTATTCTGCCATAAAAGATAAACTTGAGTCATTAGTAGGAAAATAGATGCACTTTGAGACAATAATGCTAAGTGAAATAAATCAAACACACAGTTTAAATATCTCATTGTTTCTCCTGTATGAGCAACTCAAAACTACAAATAAAGAGCAAAACAAAAGATAGACCATAGGAAATAACAAGATAGATCTTCAGCATATGGGATGGGAACCAAGAGATGGAGGAAGTGGGGGGAGGGAAATGACATAAAATGAGAGAGGGGATTGTGATATGTTGTGTACATATACTGAGTCCCTAACAAGGAATGTGATCATTCTGTATGACAAACATCTACCAAAAACAAGAGGAAGGGGATAGAAAGAATTAAGGTGTGTCATGCATGTGTACTAAATCCCTACGATGAATGTAATCATTATGTACTACAAAGATGTACCAATGAAAAAAAAACTAGTTTGGGTTTAGGAAAAAATATAAATAAAAAGAAATATTTTAAATTTGCAAAAACAAGTACAAATATTTCTGAGGTAAGAGTTTAGGCATTATTCCTGTACTTGGAGAGTGAAATTTATAATTGTGCTACAATGAAAATAGGAAGTTTTATACTGTGTCTGTACCTGTAGAATGAGGCTCAGGATTCCCGGGCCACTCTTAAGGTTCTCCCTTCCAAACACCCCAACCCAAATTACAAACACCGAGACTTCCAGTCCTTGATTAAAGACACCAGTGAATCCTGGGCCTAATCTAATCTAAGATAATCTATTTAGGGCTTTGTTCATCTCTCTCCTCAAAGAATACTGAACTCCATGCTTCTCTGCTTCCTGTGACCATCCTCTGCCATCCCTCCCGTGACTGATTATAGCTCCATACAAAATGTTTGAAACTCTCTCTAAACCACAGTTGACTTTCCTTAAATGTTTGTCTCCACTGGACTCCAAGGGTCGGTTGGAACTAAATCCACTAAGTTTCATTCCTTTCATAAGTGAAAGCCCAGAATATAAGTGCTTTCTTATATTTGGCCTCTATGGAATTGTCATTCCTAATACAGTACTCCATAATTCCTTCAACCTAACCTATCCCTCTCTGCTCTCCCTGACAAAACCTTTCATTTGCCCTTTGGAATTCCAACCCCCTTTATGCCCCAGAACACTTCTGAAGTGTTCCGTCAACTTCTTGCCTAATCTAACCTTGGATTCGTCCGTACTGCCTTCCTTGCAGGTCCCTCAAGGGAAGCTGGATCATCTACTCACTAACCTACACAGCGTCAGGAGCTGAGGAGACTCCCAGTGCTACTTAGAGCCTGCTGCTTCCTCACCCTTTGCAAAAACCTCTGCTGCCCGCTCCCTGATTGGCCACTGCACTCTCCCTCCATTTGCTCCCTGTTGCTCACAGAAGACACTGGCATTCAGCTCACTGTCTCATGTACCACACATCCTGCCATCATCCTAAGTGACTTGAGAGTCTGCAAGAAAGATCTACTTCATCTCCAAGGCTCTCTCACAGTGCTATTCAACCCCAGAGTCACTCTGAGGATCTTGACATTATGCCCTAAAATTCCTCTACTTTCTTTGCTTCTGAAGTCACTAACTTGAATAGTTCACTTTCTGATCTCAATCACCTAAACTTCCAGCTTGCTTCTTAAGCTTGTCTGGATTTAACAATTCTTCCTTTTCATCTGAATATTATTTTCTCGACCCCTTGCTTTCTATCACTCCTTTCCCGTCTTTATTTTCCTATTTATCTAGCTTAGAGTCCATGGTCCATCATTTCATTTACTCTGTTAGAACTACCCTGAACTTTCTCTTTGAATATATACTGGTTCATCATCTAAAGCACCACATTCTCCCAGTTCCTCTTACTTTTCTGGCAGCCCTTTTGCAGACATTCTTGTTGGCTCCTCCCTCTTCTCTACTAGATCTTCCAATATTGCTTTTGAGCGATCTTTCCTAAGAGCTCTTCTCTTTTTATTCAACAGTCTTTGCTCAAGTGATCTCGACTCTTCCCCTTGCTTCAATTACTATCAGTATACGAATGATCCTCAGGTTTATACTTTGTTGTTGGAGTTCCAGATGGATATATCTATCTAATTCCTTACCTGACATTTTTAAATGGCTATCGCCAAGGTACCTTTGACTCAGCATGTTTAAAAGTAAACTCATTACTCACCCATTAAATGTATCTCTTCCAGAAATTGAAACATCTTTGAGATTTCCCTTTTTCATATCTCCTCATTTATAAATAGTCACAAAGCCTGTTGATTCTGTCTCCAAACTGTTTCTCAAATTTTTCATCTTTCTCCACCTCTACTACTACCTCTCTGGTCCAAATCATTATTATCCAATTCCATAATAGACTCCCTTTTATATATCTATGGATATGCTACTGGTTCTGTTTCCCAGAGAACACACTATGCCCTACCAATCTATTTTCTGCATTAAAGACAGACTCTGTGTGTGTGTGTGTGTGTGTGTGTGTGTGTGTGTGTGTGTGTGTTTTAAATGAAAATCTAGGGGGTTGGGGTTTTAGCTCAGTGGCAGAGCCCTTGCCTAGCAAGCACAAGTCCCTGAGTTCAATCCCCTGCCCCCCCCAAAAAGCAAATCTGATTTTGTCACCACTTTATGTAAGTATTAAACTACATTAGGTGTGTAAAGAATTTAGAATGTGTGTAGCACATGATAAATAGTCATTAAATGCTTATCAGGGAGATATGCTGAATAATTGAGAAAATGATTTTGGAATAACTGGACAGCCATTTAAAAAAGTCTATCCTTATCTCACTCCTAGACTCAAAGGAAAAAAAAAACTATAAAAAATACTCAGATAAAACATGGGTAAATATTTGCATGATCTTGGAGGTGAAGAAGGCCTTTCAAAACATGTCCCCCAAACCAGAAGGTGTAAAGGGAAAATATTAACTAAATGTAAACATTCTGCCTGGTTAAAAAAAAAACATGAACAAGACTGAAAGACAAATAATAAGTAGAAAAGATCTTTGTAATAATTTAAAACAGCCAATAACAAATATTAATTAGCTCTTACATTTTTTAATTTTTAAATTTTTATTAGCACATGTTTCCACTACATGATTACATCCATTGTGGAGAATTGGTACATGTATATAATCCATCTTAATTCTTTTTACTTTTCCTTCCCCTCCCTAATTAGCTTTTATAAATCAACAAGAAAAAGTTAACAATGTGATAGAAAATGGTTAAGCTGCATGCTTAGATAATTCACAAAGAACTACAAATGTGTAATAGAAACAGCACAAATTAAGCAAAGAAAAATACAGATAAAACCATGTGCCTTGTATTTTATCTATGTATTGCAAAATAAGGAAGGTTAACTAAATTCACTGAAGGTAAGAAAAATGGGCATTCGACCTGCACTTTTCGTGGCAGTATTACTTTAAATCACCTTTCTGGAAACAGTTGGCAATGGATAATATAGTATATAATGTATATACCTCTAAATATAGCAAACTCTCTTCCAGAAATTTAATCTAGAGTGATCATTTAAATTGTTCAAAAGATGTGTGCTAAGAATATTCAGAGGGGAGGGGGATTTAGCTCTGTGGTTAGAGTGCTTGCCTCAAAAGTGCAAGGTCCTGAGTTCAATCCTCGGCACCGGAAAAAAAGAAAAAAAGTTCACAGCCTACTTTATAATTAAATTAGAAGTAAATATTTATGACAATAAAAATCTTTGTTGGCCCCATTCTTGATGTTAGAAATGCAAAAACTTAAAAAGAGAGACTAGGTCCCCTCTCTTATGGAGCTTACATTCCATCTATCAGAGAGATATTAAGCAAATAAATAAAATACTCTGAACTGGTGACAGGTGTTTTGAGGACATAAAAAGACCTCCTCAGAAGTACTGCAATAGTGTAACTAGAGCAGGGATACCCTTAGGAAAGGTGGACAAAGAAAGCCTCTCTGACGAGGGAACAGGAGAAGTGGGGTTTCTTTTCCTCTAAAAGCTACAGTTTCAAATGGACTAGGATAGTCTATGTACAAATCTGTAGCTTGAGGATGTACAGTGAGTATGAACACATGCTTAGGTGCTATGATTGCTATCCCCAGTATTATATGAAACACTTCTGATCATTCTAAATCAAAGCAATAAAAGAGGCATCATCCGCTAACCAGTCAGTCATCTTAGAATTCTAACTGGTCTTCCTTGTGTATGTGCCTGCTTCAGAAACTAAATAAGATCGGACCAGTGTTTTAAGAAATTCCTCTACATGCTAAATGTGCAAACACAACATAGCAATTGAAAAGGAAAAAGAAAGAAAGAAAGGAATCATGGCATGCAAAAAATAGATTAAAAAGACGGCACTGAGGAAAATAAAGCCAGCGGAAACAACAAAGTACAAAAGATATTGTAGAGCAGAGAAATCAAATTAAGGACCCAATTGACACCATTACACAACAAAAATAAATGAAGAAAGTCTTGGTTTAATTATAGTGAATGAGAGAAAAAAATCAGTTTGCTAAAAAAAAAATCTGAAAGATTTAAAAATACAGAAAGCAAGTAAAAATGAAATAGCTAAATGTTATGGTTTAGATTAAAAATGTCCTCCAAAAGGATCATCTATTCAGAGGTGAGGACTTTAGAAGGTGATTAGATCATGGGGATGTGCTAATCTCATCAGTGAGTTAGGACACTGATGAGTTTGTACCCGAATGTGCTGTTAGGAGGCAGAGCCTGGTTGGAGGAAGTAAATCACTGAGGTGTAAAATGGAAGAGTTTAGTTTTGGCACTGGCCCTGCCCTCTCTCACTAGCTCTTCCTTTTTCTCTCTGCTTCCTAGTTGCCATGAAGTGAGCAGCTTTGCCTCATCATGTCCTTTCTTTTTTTTTTTTTTTTTTTTTTTTTTTGAGACAGGGTCTTGCTATATGGTCCAGGCTGGCCTTAAACTCAATATGTAGCCCAAGTTGTCCTCAAACCCACGGTGGTCCTCCTGCCCAGCCTCCAGAGTGCTGGGATTACGGCTGTGTGTGCCACCATGACCTGCGCTCTATCATGTCCTTTTGCCACGATGTTTCTGCCTTGGAGCCAGTCCACTGTGGACTGAAACCTTTGAAACCGTGAACCAAAATATATCTTTTCTCCTTCAAATTGTGTTTGTCAGGTATTTTGTCCCAGCGACAAAAAAAACTAACGCATCAAAGGAAAATTAAACAAGTTAAAAAGAAAAGATATTTCAATATGTGATAGAAGATTTTCCTGATACAAAGAACTATGGAGAACTCAATCTACACATTAAAGGAAGATGCTGTGTTCCAAGAAAAATTGACAATGATCAACTGAAACCAAGACCTCTCTTGATTAAGCTGTTCAATGTAAGGTTGAAGAAGGAATTCCTGTTATCTGTGCAGAAAAAACAAATCACCTAAAGAGAAGGAAGAATCAGCCAGTCTCAGAGATCTCCACAGTAGTATTTGATGGCTGAGTTTCAAGGAAAAAAGAGTGAGTCTAAGAGTATTGTATTTGGTCAAGTTGTCACTTACAGAAATAAGCCAAAGACAAGAAACAAACAAGAAAGAATTTGGAGGATAAAGAACATAATAACCCGTCCAGGTGGGAAAAAAATTCCTTGAGATAGTCAAACCAACTATAAGATGAATGAAGAAGATACAGGAGTAAAAGAACCAAAGCGACACTAAACATCAGGAAAACAGTAGAGCAATGACTTCAAGGGTCTGAGAGGACAAAGATGAAACTCATGAACTTTATTCTTAGCCGAGTTGTCCTTTGAGTATACTGGTGGGAGTCACATTTTGATAAATACTTCCCAGTGGTCCTCAAAAGGAAGCCCACCAATGTATATCCCATTAACAATTGTATTAAAGACACTATCAATTTTTCAGTTAAATAGCAGTGTTATGGACTGAATGTGTATGTCCTTTCCTTCTCTTTCACCTGTTGAAATTCAAACTCTCAGTGTGATGGTATTAGGTAAGGCATTTAGGGGGTACGCAATTAGGCCATCTACAAAAGAGAACCTGGAGAGTTCCCTTGCCTGCTTTCTATTCAGTGACAATGAAACTGGAAGTCAGCTCTCCACAGCTCTGCTCTCTGTGAGCCCTTGACAGAACCCAATCGCACTGGTGTCCTCATTTGAGACTTCCAGCCTCCCCAACTGTGAGAAGTAAATGTCTGTTGTTTATAAGCGACTTCATCGGCAGTTTTCTGTTCTCACTGCCCAAACTTAGACATTCCTTCATATATTTCTAAAAAATTATATTAATCTTGGGCTGAGGATATAGTTCAGTGGTAAAGAGCTTGCTTAGCATGTATGAAGCCCTGAGTTCAATCCCCAGTATACAGATAGACAGAAACATAGATGATAGATAGATAGACAGATGTAGATACATAGCTATCTTATGGAAGGCACGTATGACTGTTATTTTAATATCCTTTCCTTAGTTAAAAGGGAACTTGAACACCATTAAATGTTTATTAGACATATTAATATTGGACAGATTTTCTGTGACTTTCCTAATTCATATCTTTTGACCAGTTTTTTTTGGGGGGAAGCTGTCATTTCCTTACTCATTATTAGGATCTCTTCATATATTGTAGTTTTTAGACCTTTGTTTATGATACACATTGCGCACATATGATTCCAGTCTATCTTGTCTTTCGAATTTGTTTATAGATTTTTTTTTCATTTTACAGTTTAAAATTTTAGGTTCTTTTCTTTATAACTTCTAGATTTTATATCACAATTAAAAGGACAATTTCAACTATAAAATTTTTTTAAATTCTCCTATATTTTCTCCAGGCCTGTAATTTCATCTTTTCATGTAGATTTTTACTTAGTTATCATATTCACATAAGCTAAGATTATAAAATTTAGATGATCAGAGTCACAAGGAACAAATTCACAAGAGTAAACCATAATATCAGCTGATTAAGTTACAATACAGTTACAATTTTTCGTTGACCAAAGAGCTTGAGACCTTGTCAGTGGCACAGACCTTGGTCTGTAGGTCTCTGGAGAACAGAATTCATAAACCAGTGCCCTGATGGTGTTCCCAGAACTAGCAATAAAAGGAGGAGAATATTTCATCAGGAGATCAAAGATGAGAAGAATGCTGGGGATTTTAACTAGAGAAGTATAACCTACCTGGGAAGGATGTCTCATCAGCCAGAGGAAATAAGTAGTCCTGAAGGCTAACAGTTGAACTCTCCACGCTTCCTTATTTCCAGTATCTTTTGCCCATGGATGGGGCTATGTGCATTCAGCTAAAGTTTCTCTCTCTGGCTTTCCTTGATTCCAAGGCATTGCAGAGCCCGCTAAAGCTTTCTGTCCTTAGATGTGTTAATAGCACTGATTAGTAGTCAGATAGTAAGAGCCTCGGATACATTGGGTTCTTTTCATCACCTGTTCATTAAGTGAAATTCTCTCAGGGACGACCTCATGGATGAGTTCTAAGTACTAAGTATAACAGTTTAGGCCAGATGGATAAGACTAACTTGAAGGAAAATTACTGAGCAATACAAGACGATATATAACAGATGCAAAGTTGATAGTACAAGAGAGTTATTGGAGGAAAGGAATGATGAAAGGGATGGGGAAGACTGGTTTGTCAGTCACATGCTGGTGAAAGCTGGAGCCAGAGAACAGTGGGGGATGCCGAAGGTTAGGAGACCAGGCAGGAATCTACTCAAGGCCAGTAATTTACACAAGGCCAGCTCCAAATTCTAGACTGCAGGTTCCACAACAAATTCATCTCTCTATCCTCAGTACTTACTCTGGCATGGAGGTATTTGATCATCATTCATTAAATGGTTAATTTCTTTTTTTCTTGGATTTTTTGAGACAGAGTTTTGCTGTGTATTCCAGGCTGGCCTTGAATTCACTCTGTAGCCCAGGCTGGCCTTAAATTCTCCAAGATCTTCCTGCCTCAGCCTCTTGAGTGCTGGCATTACAGGTGTGTGCTACCACACCCGACTCTTAAGTGGTTACTTTCAATTGGTATAGAAAAGAAGCAACAAGATATATCATGTATGGGTATAAATTCCCTATGATGAATGTTACCACTATGTATATCTAAAATGTACCATTAAAATAAAATTAAAAAAAAAAGAAATTTTCAAGTGAATTGGTACTGTAATTTCCAGGACCTAAAAAAATTTTTGGGGGGGTGTTAGGAATCAAACTCTGGGCCTTGAGCTTGCTAGGCAAGCCATCTGCCTCTGAGCTAAATCCTCAACCCTGGGACTTAAAAGTTTTTTCTGCCAAAATATTGTTTATCCAATTCTTTTATTAATCCTACTAATTTGGTTTAGCAATATATTTCTTTGTAAAAATACAACCACTTACTGAGGGCCTACAAAGTAGCAGATATTTAAACCTTTTTGTATAATCCTTATAACAACTTTATAATGATCTATAGATAAGGAAAACAAGGTTCGGAATTTTTTTTTTTTTTTTTTTAAAGAAAGAGGGTCTCACTATGTGGCCCAGGCTGGTTTTAAACTCCTGGATTCAGTGATCTTCTGGCTTCAGTCCCAACTAGCCAAGACTATAGATACATAAAACCCCACCCAGCTCGGAGAGTTTTGAGAAAGTTGTACAAGTTACATAGATACAAAATGATAGACGAGACACTAAAGAAAATATAACAAATTAAGAGAAATGAAAAATACATACATCCATACTTGAAATACTCTTTACACTTTTGACAAGATTTTGCTGACTTCTCGTCAGATCTGATTAGCTTATAACTGTTTTTATCTGGTGATACAACTTGGAGTTCCTATTAGGAATAGAAGTGATTTCTCATGTTTCTATTTTTGGGGTATCATTCTTAAATCATGTTTCGTTGCAGGAATCTTTTAAAGCCATCTGTCCATTCCTCATAGACAGAATGGACAGATGGTTTAAAAACTAGTTACTACAACCAGAAAATCACTTCCCTGGGCACATGTTAATTGTAATGTATCATAAGCAATACCACCAACCTTTACATTTATGAGGTCTTTTGGGGGGGCTCAGAAAAAAATATCCCAAAATATGACACTTTAGGCTTCAAACTGGAAGCACCTAGAGGGCGGAAAATGCAGGGATGGACATTCTATGAAGTTCTGTTACTTACGTAAAGGTCAAATCCACAGCCAGTCATGGCGGTGTATGCTTGTAATCTCAGCACTCTGGAAGACTGAGGCAGGGGAATCACAAGTTTGAGGCCAGCTTGGACAACTCAGAGACTTAGTGAGATCTTGTCTTAAAATAAAAAATAACCAGGAGGAACACAATTTCCTCAAAATTTCTTGCTAGAATTTCATTAACCAAAGAGAATTAAACTTTTATCAAAAAGGAAGAGACTGAAAATCAAACACATAGAGCCCAGAGGAACTTTATCCCAGCGATTTTGTGTTCTTCAGGCTCATGGTCTCTCCATAACGATCATTTACTACTCTAAAATTGCCTACACTTCACTTTCCCCTGTGAAAAAGGCATTTAAATCCCAGCCATCTGCCCTTCTTTGAGTTTCATATTTTGTATGGTTCCCATGCATGCATGTTAATAAATGTGTATTGTTTTTCTCCTGTCAACCTGCCCATTGTCCATTTGTTTCAGCCGACTCAATTCCCATCCTCTATTGGAAAAGTTTGAATTTCCCTGCATCCTCATCTCTACCCTAAAAGCATTATATCTCTTATATGACTAGCAACCAAATGACTTACCGAGAGAGTGCTTGCCACAATGTCTCAATGTGTATATTAAACATCAGTAAAATCGAATTCTTTTTTTACATTAGAAATACATATAAATTGCATTTTTCTTAGCCAAGGAATCGTTTTTAATGACCCTTAGACTAGAGGATTAGTCATGTAACATGGGCAGAAGTCTTCTAGTCAGCTTCCTTATTCTTAGTCCAGAGTTCCTAGACATGCTGTTGTAAGGAAGAAGTGTCCTCATGTCTTCTGAGTAATTTTGCTCACCAACATGGTGGGTGAGCTGATCCTGAGTCTGGAGCAGAAGGGAAGAGAGGGGGAATTAGCATGGTCAGTCTCAATTTCAAGGCCTCAGGACCTACAGGATCCACAGCAAAACCCTGGAGCTCAGCTCTGCTCTTATTGCCTGGGTGTTTACCACAAAAAGAGATAGAATCTCAAATGGGCTTGTTGGTGGAAGCTTTCAGGGGAACCTTGTGAGAGTCGCTCTCTCACTGAATTGGGAAGATATGGGCATAGGGCGTACTGAGACCCAGCCAGGGGCCAGGTTTCTTCTCATGCCAGACTCATCTCCAACGCATTAGCCATTTAGGTCAGGGCTACAAACCTGAATGTCCTCTTCCCTAGTGTGGTCACTGTATGAAGCCTGAAAGAGTCTGAGAGTCTGGAAGGCAGAAAGATGGGAAGAGGCTGACCACACCAGCACAGAGGACAGCTGGTCTGGTCCTGCTGAAACCTTACACCCAGGTGGGTGTGGGTATGCAGGGCTTCTTGCCCACCACACTGACAGCTTGTACTTCCTACCCGCCCTCTGGGACTCCTTCCACAGATACACCAAACTGTGCCTAGAAAAGCAAGAAAAGGAACCATCTCCCCACTTCTCTCATATGTAACATCTGGCCCAGATGAAGGGGGTGTTAGGCAGCTCCTATCTCCGACACAATGGATACCAAAAAGCTGAGGGTCTTTCATCACCTGAAACTCAGCATTTTCTCTCCATAATCCCTTTGGAGGTAGAATTATTTGGACCAAGAATTTCAACACCCTACTATACACACCACTTCTAGCCTGATGGCCCTTTTAGGGGCAGAGGGGCAGTGCAGGGGATCGAACTCAGGGCCTTGTGCTTGTTAGGCAAGCGCTCTACCGCTGAGCTAAATCCCCAACCCTTTGAATGACTCTTATATCCCTCTCCCTATTTCCTTCATTTTGAGTGGCTTGGAAATTTACTCTCAAGTGCTCAGTGTGGGTATCAATGTCACCCTGCTTCCTGGGCCCTCCCAAGTCTTCCCCAATAAGTAACAGTAGTTAACCCTCAATGAACACTTAATACATGCTAAATGCTTTACATAGATTATGTAGCATCTACCTCAAATCAATAGTTATCTACATCTTATAGATGAGGAAACTGAGTCATAGATAAGCTAAAACCCTTGCCTCAAGTTCCCCAGCTGGTCAGTAATGGTGAGCTGACATTTGACCCCAAGCAATCCTGCTCCAGAGTCCTCTTAACCACTACACTATGTACCATGATAAACTTTATATAGAAAATTGGCACTTCCCAACTGTCATAAAGTATGACTAAAAGCATGTTAGAAAATGTTATTCATCTGTATCATACCAGTTATACAAATGCAGTTTCAAGGTAAGTCTCCCCAGCTGCCTTCCAGCCAAATTGCTGCTGCCCTCAAAGACCTTACTCCATAGAAATTCTGGAGCCGCTGCAGCAAATGCCCTTCATTTTGGTCCTCTTGAGGCCCTTAGGAACCCCATGGACACCTTCTTTGGTGGTCTTGTCTGCTCTCAATGATATTCCTTCACACTCCTTACGGGAATGCCTGCAGTGCTCAGTAGCTAAATGTTTACCCCTCTTTCTGGAAAGAAGATGAAAGCAAGCAAGGAGAGCTGGGTACACAGACATCCATCAACTGAGCTTTTGATCTCCCTGCCCGGGAAGCAGATTTCACACCCAAGCCAACTGCAACAAGTTTTACTAGTGAGGTTTCCTATGCTACCCCATCCAGTCTGGAAAGGAATCTGCATACTGGTGAATCTCCTCGATGCCATGCTCCCCAAGGGGCCAGGGCTTGCTCTGGTGTGGGCACCAGTGAATATTCTGCGAGTGTTTTGGCAGTGCATGCAGTCAATTCCCATGGAGTCCGAGCACCAGGAGGCCCCAAACTTGGAGCCCCACTCAGAGCCCATCATGTGTTCACACTTGTAGCAGCAGGCAGAAGAACAGGAGAGAGACTTGCTGGGCTCCAAAGCCAGGCCCATCCAGGGTGCCACCCTTGAGCCCTTGAATTCTGATGCAGGATCAGGGAGACAAGCTGGGCAAATAGCTCTTGGAAGCAAAAGAGACTGAGTGAGCAGATGAAGAGGGTTCCAGGAGGAGATGGCAGGCAGCAGCTGGAGCAGAAGAAAATCAGTCGTGCACGCAAGAAGGGCGGGGGACCAGCTGTGGCAGGGGCCAGACAGCTGGCTGATCAGAAGAAACCCTTTAGGATGTCGTTCAGGGGCTGAAATACACCCTCAGCCGGGTAAGTTATTGCAACGCCCTTGCAAATATAAAGTGCTGTACAAACACTAAATCTAGAATGGCTAATAATTTTGTTATGTTAAAGCATTCGTGTCAGGTAATTAATGTACTCATTGTGATCATTTAATTTTATGGCAGGTAGTGTAGGGCTGGACAGAAATAGGGCTCTTTGGCCCAGTCTTCTCATTTCTCGTTAGATAAGCCAGGAGCAGTCTCCCTGGTCTGCTGCGCCAAGGACTAGCTGAACGGAGCTGCTGCACCCAGACCCGGGGGCCTCCACGCAGCCGGGGATTTCGTGTTTCTTGGCCCCTGGTGCCTAGAGGCCCTAGTGCCCCCTAGTGGTGCCTGAGACACTATTATTTCATCAAAAGAAATTCACAGGGGAATTAGTGGGGTAAGCTAAAACTGGTCTTCTGGATAAAAACTTCTTTCTTGACAAGCGTCCTTCAAAGCCCCCAGGTGCTGGGCACAGGGAGGGGGAGGTGGTGCTGCCACGGGGTGCTCCTGAGGCTGGCAAGCAGGGTAGGAGGCTTTGCAGCAGTGGAGCACCTGGAGGAAACCCAGAGGTGGGCCACACTGCCCCAAAAGCTCTGAAGGGAAGCTGTCTGGACTCCTGCCCATGAGCCCCGCCATGGTGTTCTCCTTTTTTCCACATCTGCTGAGGGTCTTGCTTGTAGCGGTGGCAGCATCTGCCCTCTGCTCTCTCCATTCCTTCTCCTGCCCATCACCCTTCTCCATGCCCAGGGAGCCAGTCTTATTCCCATCCCCAGATCATCTCAACATCCCCTCCATTGGAGCCCTTCCTGTGTAAGCAGGTCCCAAAGAGGAGCCTCACTTCTGTTTCCCTTATTTGCTGGCCTGAAGAGGAGTTGGACAGGGCATTAGGGCTGGGCTTTGTCCCTGCCATGAATGAGCCCCAACCTCACACGTCGGCATTCACACAAATGCACAGGTATCTGTCTCCATTTTAACCTTCTTGCTGATCCCTGTGCGCCTTGAGGTGGTGACCCGAGGGCTTCTCCATGCTGGATACATTAAGATTGGCTCTGTTACACACTGAGTTATGATTTACAGAATCCGTGACTGTGGTCAAAGTGAATTCCCTCTCTTTGTGTCTCTGTCTAATTCTGTCTCTGTCTGTTTCTGTCTCTGTCTGTCTCTCTGTCTCTGTCTCTCCCTGTCTCTCTCTGTCTCTCTCTCTCTCTGTCTCTCTCCTCTTCCCCTTCCCCTCTCCTCCCTTCCCCTCTTCTCTCCTCTCCTTTCCTCTCCTCTTCTCTCCCCTCCAATACTCTGCCTGGAAACTCAATAGGATATGGAGGGTATAACAGCCTGCTTGTCCAATAACTAAGGTTTATAACTGACCAGAAAGTTTTAAAGGCACATCCTTCAAAATGGCTTGGTTTGCTAAACTGCCTGGATGACCCATAAACTCCAGGTGACTTGTGCCTTAAGTGGGAGGGCAGGTCAGACAGTGAGTCCAGCTAGCTGACCGTGACCCTGCCAGTCTCACAGTTGGTGTGTGCTTAGGAAGCTAAGCATGTTCAGAGGAACCATAAGAACTTGCTTTACTCAGTTGAGGGTAAACACGACTTCTGTCTTCCAGACCAATATGTGGCATAGAGTACCACGTTCATTAGCATGGAAAATAACTACACTAGAGGAAAGGATGACTACAATAGCATCCGTTGAGGAATCACCTGTTCCAGGGGTTGTAGAAAAGTACTTTATGTATATTGTCTCATTTAAAGTACCCAACACTCCTATGACATTGAGGCAATTTGTGGCCTTATTTTACAGATGCAAGAACTAAATCTCAGACAGGTTAAGTAGCTTGCTTAAGATCAGGTGGTCGCTAGGCAGCAGAGCTGGAATTTGAACTCAAGCAGTCTATGCCAAGAATCCACACGTGTAACCACTACTCTGTGTTGCTCCCTTCTATGTTATACTGCTGGGTGCACTGGCTTTCTCTTCCAAAATAGTTGTTGTTTTCTGCTCTCTGATGGGCCCATAGGAGGGATGGACTTTATATAAGGTGATTCATTTATTGATGTGTCTCATTTGCCAATCACTGTTCTAAGCCCACTAACTGCCATATCTACAGCAGTAATGTCCTCAATTGTGGGATGCTGAGGTGCTTTCTTATGCATAGGTGACTGTTTGGGATGTCAAACAACTTTGCTACCTTGCCCTCAGCTCATCTGATGAGGGATGGACATCTGACCCAAGGGTAGCCAGTCTTTGGCTTGGCTCTGAGTTCATGGAAAAGTTACGTGTTGTAGAAGCAAGGACAGAGTACTAAGTGATTATGATGATGAAACACTAGAATGGAAATCAATGAATGCTCAGTTCAGAGGCAGCAATGAAACCACCTAATTTCAAGAACTGGATTATATCCTGAACAATGTCCAGTTCTCAAAGTTTGTTAATATTTCCATAAAGTCTCATTGTATGGTTATATTCATTGACTTCTTTATTTCTAGCTATATTCTCACAGTGATCATCCACTTGATGATCCCCTATTATTAAGACAATCATAGTACATCCTCAGGGAGCTCACAATTAAGTAGGTAAGACAGACAATGTGGCAATTACAATAGAGTATAAGTGCTGCCATAGGGGAAGCCCAGGAGACTGATGATGCAGAGCAGGCATCTAATCTAACTAGAAAGGTAGAGAATCAGGGAGGACAGTTTCTATTTTGCTCAAAACTTTTGCCATGACCCTTAAAATGGCCCAGAATGTCCTACATAATCTGAGCCCTCCATATCCACATTCCTCCTCTAACTTCTGTTCCTACCACTGAATTCCCCTTCCTGTTCATTCTATCCCCCCTGACCTCCTCGGTGCTCCTGAAACACATTGGCTCATGCCTTAACATTTATGCTCTTGCTATCCCCCTTGCTGTAAAGTCTCTAGGTAGCCATTTGTTCAATTCTTTCACCTCAATTTTTCTAAAATATCATCTTCTCAATGAGTCCTCCTTGACATCTGATTTAATACTGTTTTCCACCATCTAAAACAGGTACTACTGATCTCTCTCTCTCTTTTTTTTTTTTTTTTTGGGTGCTGGGGATCAAACTCAGGGCCTTGCGCTTGCGAGGCAAATGCTCTGACCACTGAGCTAAATCCCCAGTCCCGATCTCTTTATTCTGCTCTACTTTTTCCTTAGAACTTATTATTTTCCAACATAATTAATGATTTACTTGTTTATTATGTTTATTGGTTTTTGCCTGTTTCCCTGACTAGTATTTAAGCTCAATGTGAATAGAAATACTTAGTCTATTTGGGCTGCTATAGTGAAACACTACAGACTGGCTGGCCTATGAACAACAGAAACTGCTTACAGTCTTGCAGGCTCAGAAATCCAATATACAAGCACTAGTAGACTCAGTCAAGTAAAGACCGATTCATTGGTTTATAGATGGAAGGTGTCTTCCTTCTAAGTCCTCACAGGGTGAAAGTAGGCCAAAAAAAAAAAAATCACCCCAGGGCCTCATATATGACACTAATCTCAATTCCATAACCCTAATGACCTAATCATGTCCCAAAGACATATCTCCAAATGCTCTCACATTGAGATTTTCAATATACGAATGGGGAAGCATATTCAGCCCATAGCAATGATCTTATTCTGTTTACTGGTGGTTATAGGTTGTCCTCTCCAGGAAGAAGATTCTGAGGAAAAGATTAACATGCTGGATGGTTATTAGAGGATGTTCTCTGGATCAACACCAGTGGACAGGGGAAGCAGCACTGGTGCTGAGGGAGAGGTTAGGCTGTGATGCAGTCCCAACAGAACTTCAGCCAATCCTACAGAGACCTCTAGACCCGGGTGCTTGGAAGTTGGCGTAAGAAGGGTAGAGATTATAGCCCAGTGTTGATCAGTCATTGGATATGGATGGCCCCTGGAAGGAGACAGGAAAAAACTTTTCCTTAGCCCAGCAATCCCCCAGCAAGGCTACCAATTAAGGGCTCTCTATAAGCAGTACTGGAGGAATATGAGGAACACTTGTAAGTCCCTCCCTGTCGCCTTCCTTCTCCTTTTTCTTCTTGTATTGGGGTTTAAACCCAGGGCATTTGTACCGAGCTACATCCTCAGCCCTTTTTATTTGTTTTTATTTTGAGATGGGGTCTTAATAAGTTACCCAAACTGGGTTCAAGCTTGTAATCTTCTTGCCTCAGTTTCCCAGAAAGCTGAGATTACAGGAGGGTGCCACTCTGCCCAGCTAAGTCCTTCAGTTATGAAGGTCGATCTAGGCATCAGATCGCAGAATCCACTGCAGTTTTCCCCTAGTACTACTTGGATTCACTTTTTCATGTAGGTTCTTACGAGCATCTCTTCCAGGATTAGGGGCCTCTTTTCGTAGGGGACATTTAGAAGAAAAGAATTTGCAGAATGAACTATGGACTCCTTCGTGGTAACTGGTCTTGGGGCCACAATTTATACTCACTGCATTTCTTTTCTACTAATAATGCTAGATTCCTCTTATCCTCAGCTGGCATATTTATTGGTTATGGTAGCTTAACGTACGGCATGACTTAGGCTCTCATCCGCAAGGAACCTCAGACTAGTCACCTTGCCCTTCTTAGACTGAGACCGTTGCACTGGGCCATATATCAACAAAACAGGATGATGCCAACAGAGGCTCAAGTAGCAAATGGGTCACATGTGGCTGCCTTTATTGTGTAACAACACCCCTCCTGCAGCTCAATAATCAGAGCCAATTACTTCTGCTAAGATATGGTGACTTTCCTTCTTGCCTTCTTGCCTGTTGGTCTGCCGGCATGAAGAACCTGAAGAACACAGGCATAGCTGTACCACATGCATCAGTGGGACTCTGGCTGTGTCTCCCAATAGACGTGTCCTCCCTTTGGGAACCAGCTTCTATAAATTTGCAAAGCCCAGAGTTTTACCACTTCCACAAGGGAGTCACTGAGATTAAAAGTAAGGGGCGGCACTCCTGCTTGTACCTTTTGGTTCCTACGCCCATATGTACATATAAAGTGTTTGTGTGTGTGTGTGTGTGTGTGTGTATGTGTGTGTGTGTGTGTGTGTAGTATTGGAGACTGAACTCAGGGCTTTTGCACTGAGCTACATTCCTAGCTCCAGTGAATTATTTTCTGATTATTTTCTGATTTTTTTGATTATTTCTGATTATTTTCTTTTCTGATTTTTTTTTTTTTTTTGGAGACAGGATCTTGCTAAGTTTCCTGGGATGGAATGAAATTTATGATCCTCCTGTCTCAGCTTCCCAGAATGCTGAGGCTACAGGCAGGTGCCACCAAGTCTGGCTAATATAAAGTTTTTTATGTTAGAGTGCTTATTGTGTCCCAGAGCAGAGTTTCTTCATCTTCACATTGTTGATACTTGGAGAATTCCTCATTGGGGTATGAGCAGAGTGCTGTTGTGTATGTAGGATACACACTCCCTTCTGCCAACCATATCCACACCCTTAGTCATGATAGTAAGAATCGTCTCTGTGCCAAGTAGAGTGGCACATACTTATAATCCCAGCTACTTGGGAGATGAGCAGGAGGATCCCAAGTTCAAGCCCATCCTAGGTAACTTTGTGAGACCCTGTTTCAAAACATAAAAGGCTGGGCCTGATGTAGTGGCACACATCTGTTATGCTAGCACTTGGGAGGCTGAGACAAGAGGATCATGGTGCGTTCAAGGCCAGCCTGGAATACACAATAGGACCCACTTCAAAAAAAACAAGAGAGAATTAAAAAAAAACAAAAACCCAAAAAGTAAAAATAAAATAAAGGGCTGGGAATGTGGCTCAGTGGTAGAGCACTTACCTAGTATATACAAGGCCCAAGTTCAATCCCTAGTGTTGCTGGGGTGGGAAATGTCTCCAGACAATGCCAGGTACTCCCTAAAGGGCAAAACTTTCCTCAGCTGGGAATGAGTATCCAAGAAGATGGTGCCACATTCTCATATAATATTACCTCCTAAAATAGTCCATCAGGGCCCTTGATAGGCCATCCCTTTGCTCCACTAGGCTGGCAGTTTCTCATACTAGAGTATGTGATATGACCAATGGACCCAATGTTATGGGCTCTACTTGCATCTTGCATCTACTTTGCTGTAAAGCAGGTCCCCTGGTCTGACATGGTGGGTTATGAGATCCTATGCTGGTGGATCAAGCACTCTGTGTAAACCTTTGGTTGGTAGTGCTGGCTAAAGCCCTTCAGGAAGAAAAGGCAAACTCATAACAAAAACAAATGTCTATTCTTATCAAAATGAATTTCTGTTCCTTCCAGAATGGGAAGAGCCCCAGTCAACTTGCATCCTCTGTGGGTGTATTTAGTTTCCACAAACTTGCATAGTTTCTGTGGTTTCTTTTTCTATTGATTTCTGGTTTCATTGCACTGTGATCTGATAATATACATAGTAAAATTTTGACTCTTTTGTATTTACTTAGGCATGCTTTATTAACTAGTGTGTGGCTTATTTTGGAGAAAGTACCACATACAATTGAAAAGAATGTAGAACACTGTATATTTCTATTAAGTCCATTCATTTGAAGGTTTGGTTCAACTCTGATATTTTACTTTGATTTTTTGTTTAGTCAATCTGTTTGTGATAGTGGGGTACTGAGATCCCCCATTATAATTATATTTATGTTTATCTGATCTTTTATGTCCATTAGAGTTGGTTTTATGAAGTTGAGTGTACTGTGGTTTGGTGCATGTGTGTTTGTACTTGTTATCTTTTCCTGTTGAAAAGTTCCATTAACAATGTCCTTGTCTGCCTCTTTTGATCAGCTTTGACTTGAAGTCTATTTTGTTTCAAAATAGGATAGCTATTCCTTATTTTGGAGATCCTGTTGTGCAGAATATTGTTTTGCATCCTTTGATTGTTAGTCTATGCATTTCTTTTTGTGTTGAATGTGTTTCTTGTATGGAGCATACTGTTGGATTTGGTTTCTTGATCCATTCTGCTAATCTGTGTCTTTTGATTGGGGAGGTAAGACCATTGACATTGGTAGATTTAATTGATAGGTATTTACCTATTCCTGTCATTGTATTAATTTCCTCTTGCTGTTTTGCTTTCTTTCCCTCTTACTTAATTACTATCTGTACTTGATGTATTCATTTTACTAGCCTTTTTGATATTGTTAACTTCATTTTCTTCTTCTAGGATATCCTTGAGAATTTTTTGGAGTGTTGGTTTGGCGGTCATGAATTTCTTTAGGTTTTCTTTATCATGAAAATATATTATTTCTCCGTAAATTTTGAAAGATAACTTTGCAGGATATAGCAGTCTGGGTTGGAAAGTCTTTTCTTTAAGAGCTTGAAACACTTCGTTCCGTGTCCTCCTTGCCTTTAAGGTTTGTGTTGAGAAATCGGTTCTAATTCTGATAGATTTTCCTTTATAGGTGATTTGTTGCTTTGCTCTAGCAACCTTTAAGAGTCTGTTCTTGTGTTGTATTTCTGGTACTTTAATTACTATGTGGCTGAAGTGGTTTTTTTTTCTGATCACAGCTATTTGGGGTTCTATATGTTTCACTTATTTGTACGTTAAATTCTTTTTTCATATCTGGAAAGTTTTCTGCTATTATTGCGTAAACAGGTTTTCTATGCTCTTTGTAGTCTCTTTCTGACTTTTCACTAATTGCAATTCCTCTTATAGTACATGTCTTTGAGTCATATAAGAGCTGCTGGATCCATTTTTCATGCTCCCTTATTGCTTTCTAGGTATCTCTCCTTTTTTTTTTTTTTTTTTTTTTTTTTGGTACCGGAGATTGAACTCAGGGCCTTGTGCTTGCAAGGCAAGCGCTCTAACCACTGAGCTAAATCCCCGGCCCCTCAAGGTATCTCTCATTAATTAATCATTGACCACAGCCCTGTCCTCTAGATCTGACACTCTGTCTTCACATTAGTCGCTTCTGCTATCCATACTTTCAATCATGTTTTTATTTATTGTTATTATTTTTTGTTTGTATTTTGGTTCTTTGAGATAAGGGTCTGATAATGTAGTTTGGGCTGGACTTGAACTCACTATGTAGCCCAGGCTGGCCTCGAACTCCAGGCATTCCTCCTGCTTCAGCCTCCCTAGTGCTGGGATTACAGGCGTGCACTACCATGCCTGGCTCAGTTATGTTTTTAATCTCATGAATTTCTGTTTGGAATTTTCTTATGGACTCTCATTCTTTTCTATGCTGAGCATTCATGTTTTGTATCTCTTTCTTTAGCCCCACTAGCTGTTTATAAGTGTCTTCTCTAGACTTGCTGATCATTTCAGTCATGTGGTTAGTTATAGCTACTTTAAATTCACCAAGCACCTTATGGAACTGTTTTACCTCCACTGGGTGCACCTTCACACCTATCTGCTATGTAGTTTATGATTTCCTCCCCCTCATTCTCTCCTGTACTGATTTTGGGGGAGTTGGCAGTTTTTGGAGGCATTTCGTTGCCTTTCTTTTCATGTTTGTTTTGTTTGTTTTTTTGTGCTGGGCTTTGCAAAATCTTTGGCCCAGTGCCCCATTCTTCAGGAGTGAGCCACAGTGTTGTTTATGAACCCCCAGGCAATCCAGGTATTGGCACAGAGAGAAAACCAATTCCCAGCCATTACTGTGTTATCTTGTCATGGTAGTAAATTCAGCGACAACAATGGCATCAAATGTCAACTGGATATTGACAAACTCTGGGAAGCACTCATGCACAGCCCTCCACCAAAACAAAGAGGACTCTGATTTTAGTGAAAACAATCAGGCCTCCCCTATATTTATCTATAGTAATTCAGAGCACTAATTTCTGCCGAATGTTGCCAGCAATGCTAGAGCTCAGACATACCACAGTTTAAATGCCTTCTTCAGGACCATCCCCTCTGACAATTACTGCCACTGATTCTGGGCTCCCACAACAGAATACAGGCCACATGATCTTCCTGTTCTGAGCCTGGACCTTCCAGGGGATCCCAGGAGACCCTAGTTAGCTCCCACCCTCTCCAGCCTGTCTCCTAAGGCTGCCTCTCACCCAGTCTCTGTGGAAGGTTATCACTTCAGTCCTGAAGAGAGACTCTCCTCCTGGGTGTTGGTCTCTTCTTCAATCACTCAGTCTCTTGGCTGTCAACTTTCTTGCCCTGTGCTGTGGAAAACCCAAGGACTGGAGGTGGGGCACCCAGTTCCCACGTCTTCTAGACTTTGGCGTGGAACCTGGCAGGCCTCAGCATAGGCTGGGGGCAGCGTGGGCACTTCCCAGTCCTCTGGGCTCAAGTACAGGTCCCCAGTGGGCTGTGGCATCAGATGGGGGCAGGGCAAGTGCTTCCTGGGTCATCTTGTCTCTGGCATGAGTCCCTGGTGGTCTGTGGCACTGGCTGGTGAGTCCACATATATTCTAACCTTGAAACATTTCTCTTTCCATGTAGCATGGCTGACCAGTCCTCTGCTCAGTGGGAAGATTTTCCTTTACCAGTGTCTTTCAGTGCAGCCATTGTCTACTTTCAGTTTGTACCACATACATTCAGATCATCCGTGAATCAAAGGAGGGCTTTACCCTTCACTTCCCTTGTCATAAGGAATTCTCCTCGCCAGCTATAAGTGAGCAGAGAAGAGGCACTGTCACAACACTGGAAAGTGACATGGGAGTCTGTGATACCTGCCGTGCATCTTGCTTTGCTCTCTCAGCCTGCCTATGCTCCATCTTACTTGGGTCTCTCTCATTTTAGGACGAGTGGTTATGGGCCTACTCAGTCTTATGATCTAACAGGTCTTTGTTGTGGTTTGATCTGAAATGTCCCCCAAAAGGCTCAGAGATAGGGCTCTTGGAGGGGATTGGATCATGAGGGCACTGGAGGCATTGAACTCATAAGTGGATTATAAATGCATAGCTGAATGTGCTCTTAGGAGGTGGGACCTGGCTGAAGGGAGTGGGTCGCTGAGGGCTTGACCTGAAAGTCCCCCTCTCTCTGTCTCTCTCTCTCTCTGGCTTTCTTGCTTTCTCTGTGCTTCTTGGCTGCCCTGAGTTGAGCAGTTATCCTCTGCTGTGCACTTCCACCATACTATTTCTGTCTGGGAGTCAGCCAGCCATGGACTGAAACCTCTAAAACCATAAGCCAAAACACAAAATCTCTCAACACTCACCCCCCCTCACCCCCAGTACTGAGAATTGAACCCAAGGCTTTCACACTGAGATACATCCCCAGACTTTTTTTTTTTTAATTTTGAGGTAGAGTCTCACTAAGTCTCTAGATTGTCCTGGCTTGGCTTGAACTTGTGGTCCTCCCTCCTAGGCCTCCTAGAGTGCTGGGATTTCAGGTGTGCACTACCACGCCTGGATAAATTTCTTCTTTCAATTGTAGGTATGAGGTATTTGTTCTCAGAACCTAGTTTTTATTACAGAAGAAAGTTATAGAAATTGCCATAGCCAGATGTGGTGGTATATTCCTGTAATCTCAGCACTTGGGAGGCTGAGACAGGAGGATTGCTGTAAGTTTGTGGCCAGCCCGTGCTACATAGTGAATTCAAGGCCATCCTGAATAGCAAGACCTTGTCTCAAAAAAAAAAATTGCCTCAAGAAACAGGTAAACAAGTAAGTGCATGGAGGGTACAGGTGCACAGTGCAGATCTGAAGGGACACAACGGAGATAAGGAAAGAATTAAGAGGCATTCTGTTTTATTTTTATTGAATCCAGCTAGATCCATATAGCAGTTACTTTCTGTGTGCCAGACACTGTTCTAAGCCCTTTACATGTGTTACTAAATTAATGTACATGACCTATTAAGTAGCTATTACTACAGTACACATTTTACAGAGGAGAAAACAGACTTAAAAGGTTATATAACATCCTCTAGAGCACAGAGTTGCTAAGTTGTCGAACAAAGTCTAAATTTGAGAACTGTCTGACTCTAAAGTCTAGTCTTTGTATAACCACACTCCAAGCCATTTTCTCCAGGCCAGTTGTAATGACTAGCATGAGGAAAGAAGTGTGTTATACATATGATAACATATACATATCACATGTATAACACACTTCTTTCCTCATGGGGTATGGAGCAGGCTTTCCCGGCTGTAGCTGTGCTGTAGCTTTAGGATTTTATTATTTCATTCAGTCTTTCATTCAACGAACATTCACAAAATACCTCGTGGATACAGACTCAAAAGGGAATGTCTCAACACTCCATCCTTGCCATTTCCCTGAAGGAGGGATTTCCTACAAGGGCAGGGTTAGTGCTCAGATTCTGAGTAGAGAAGGGAAAGCCTCTATAGGGATGTATTTGTCTGCCCATGATAGCTCTGAGGGCTGGAGGGAGGATAATGTGGTTTGGCCATCGGGCCCTAAAATGCAAACTTTCTGCCCTTCCTTGATTTCAAGAGCTGCCCTTGTGGGGCCTGGATAGAGGTATAGAGTGTTTGGTCCTTTGATAGAAGCCTACATGCCAGTCTCTGTCTTCTCTGAGGTCTCTGTTCCCTGATGTCTCAGCAGCGCCCTGTCACAAGTCGCCATTAGAGCTATTGATTACTTTCTGGTTCACGGGCACATATTTCTACATATTAAGTAGCTACCTGTCCACTCGATTCCTCTCCATTCCTTGGGTACATCTTGAGCTACAGGCATACCCTGGCCCAGGATTTTTAGTTCTGCCTGGGAAGATTAATAACTACAACAATAATAACTTACATTTAGTAAGCACTTACTGCACACCAGATTTTGTGCCAAGGGTGATGTTCTTCAATCGTCATGGGGACCCTCGAATTGAGGCCCCGGTCTACTGTTGGAGGTGGAGGATGCGGTCCGCATGCAGAAGCAGCTCTTTGGCCAGGCTTCGGCCGCCTCCCTCTTCTGTCCTGCACACTCAGTCTGGTGTAGGACGTGCACCTGCTGCTCTGGCCTACCTCCAGCTTTGGGCTGGTTTCCCCTTGTGCCTGAAGAGGCACTGCCCTGGGTGGGCTCTCTTTGCCTCAGCCTCCCTTGAGCTTTTCCTGACTGTGGCTCATGCTGTTCCTTCTGCCCAGAATCCCTGCTTCCCCTTTTCTGCCTGGCAAAATCCTTATTTTTCAAGCCTCACTTAATGTCATCCTGACCTCCCTGCCCTCCCTTGTCAGAATTAATTGCTCCTTCTTTTGTGTTGCTGAACAGCACTTATCAAGGAGAACTGTAGTTACTTGTTTGGCGACTGGGTCTGGGGGAAGAGACTCAGAGGCCTGGTCTCATTCACCTTGTTGTCTCTAGGGCTGGGGGGGAGGCTGCCCAAGTCCACTGGGATTGGGGGAGGGGGTATGTAGTTTGACCAGGGACATCCCTGTGATGGGGCCTTGGTTCACCCTGCATCCCTGCTGTCTGTCTAGCCTTCTTGGCTTGCCAAAACTGGATTTCTGAGCATTAAGACAGGATTTCCCTTCAGCGGGAATATGTCGATCTCCTCTCCAGATGAACCTCCTTTAGTGGCCAACCTGCCACCTGCCTCCTGCCTGCTATCCCCTCCAGCTCTCTCCCATTTAGCAGCATCTGTGGATTTCATTAACTTGCTACTTAACCCCTCTCGCTCAGATCAGCTCTGAAGATGATAAATCAGGCCCAGGGCTCATCCCTGCCGCGGCTATCCTGTCCATACCCCCTCTAACGAGGCTCTGGCTGCCCCTATTCATCACTAGCTGCCCTCTCCTTCTTCTGCAGTCCCATTGCCCACACCTCCACACCCCCGTACAGATGGTGTCAGTGTTATTACAGCCTAGATACTTTGGATTGGAACTAGACTTGGGGACAGCCCCGGGGCTGGTGAGTTTCAGGGGTCAGAACACCTCTGTCCCTAGGGGCTGTGGGCTTTAGCTTCCCTGAACGGCGGGTAGCTCAAAGACAGCACCCAGAAGCCGCAGGCAATGGTGGCCTGGGAAAGGGGGCATGCATATAAACTGGGGTGGGGCCAGGCAAAGATTGGACCTACATTCTTATTCCTGTATTTTTCCCCCCCAAAACCTCTCTGAGAGGGCTGGGGATTTAGCTCAGTGGTTAGAGTGCTTGGCTAGCAAGCACAAGGTCCTGAGTTCAATCCCTGGCACCAAAAAAAGAACAAAACAAAACAAAACAGAAAACCTCTCTGAGGCTGTTCTTCTGCTCACTGGGTAGCTTACTGGGCTTCAGGGAAGTGCCAGAGCTAGGCCACGGTGGAAGGTAGTGTGGCTTTTCCAGGACTTTCCACAGTGGCCCTTTTCTTCCTACCCTCCAATCCTGCACCTTTCCTAAGCCCTGCTTATATGTCATCTAATTTTCTTTCTCCTGGATTTTCCTTTTTCCCTGTCTTCCCCCCTACTAGGCTCCAGGTCCCTCCTCTTACCTTTTTTCTCTTTCCCTCCCATGCCTCCTCCCCTGTTTTCTTATTTACTTATTTTTCTAGGTATAAGTCCCTAAGAGGGACCCCACCAAATATATTAGGGGCCTAGCCTTTTTGCAGTTTCTCTTGTTTCCTTTCCCGCTGATCTCTGGGCCCCCTTTTGTCACCTCCACCTGCTTCCATTTCTTACCTTCATTCCCACAGGAGACAATATTAGAGAAGATGGAGCTTCCTACCTGGCTCAAACAGCCTCTTGAGAAACATAAATTGGGTCAAAATTGGAATCTCCCCATCCGTGTTGCTTCCCTACCTCTTCCCAGGCCCTGGACGATCCACCGCTCTCCCTGCTTGTAAGCAGGCGCCCCTTCCATCGGCACCCATCTTCTGTCCCTGCACAGGGGCGGGGGTGGGGAGAAGGTCAAGGTAGTTGGATGTTCATTCAGCCCTCCATGTGTGCTTTTGGCAGGTGCTATTTCTACAATGTCTTCATTACCTCCTAATTGGCCAAATCTCTTTTCTTTATTTTTCTGGTTAAAGACAGATTTAAAGAACGAGTTCAGTAGCTCAGCCATTTTCAGACCATCATTAATTTCCCGCCTTCTTATTTATTAATGGGGCAACTTCCTTGCTGGTATTTCTTGTTCCCTGGATATCTGTGTAAAAGCCTGCCTTGCTCATGCAGCTCCTGGGACCAGTGCTAACTCACTCTGACTTTGTGCTGCCCTCAGCTGCTCTGGTGTTCCCTCCCCGGGCCCCCTGCTCTCACAGCTCTCCTTGGTCAAGGCCCCTCACCCTGGGCCTGCAGGGAGGACAGCGGGGAATGCCCCCTGCAGTCTAGGCACAGAGACTTTCTTCTTGTGCATGCCAGGGACTGACACTCCCAGCTGTCTCCTCTACGCCTTGCTCCTTCCACTCTTTTCAGGTCGTACACCAGGCTGACACTCTCTAAGGCCTTGAGGAAACTGAAGCTTAAGGAGCAGCAATGACTTGCCCAGGGTCGTTTTGCTCACAAGGAGTAGGGCAAGGATGTGAACCTAGTTTTGCCTGGTTCCACAGCTTAGGCATTTCCTCCATGCTAGCCTGCCTTCTGATTAGGACAAGTCTTGATAAACAGGGAGAAACCAGGACCAGCAAGACAGCAGCAGCACAGGGGGACATAGAAGTTGGTGACCTGAACATTAGCACAACTGTGGTCGCAAACTGTGTTGGGTGACCTATCCCCCTCTTTTGTATCTGTACCTCTGTGTGGCCTCATCCTCCTAGGCCTGTTAGTTAAAGGACATTACTGATGGTGACATCACTGACCTTTGAAAGTGGTTATCTCAGGATCCTTTCCATGCTTCTGAAGGGCAAACCTGTGAACATGGCTCTTTCTGAGGCCTTCTGAATGTTTCCTGGGTTGTCGCCTTTTGATTCTGGTTCTCTAAGAGCTTCAGACCATCTCTCCGGATGAAGGACAGGCTCTGCTGCTACCCCTAAACCTCACCATGTAGGGTGCAGGTGAGTGTCAGTAAGCGCTGGGTTCCTTGAGCCAACAGCTACCACTCTAGAGGCCAGGTCTGGGTCCAAGCACATGCTGACTCCATTGACGGCCCCCAAACCATCTTTACTGTGGTTGATGGGGACTACTGGTATGGCCTTGTTAGGATTTCTCCTCAGCACTTACTACGATTAGAAATAAACTTGATATTCCCCTAGGCTCTGAGTGGCCAAGGCTGTAGCTCCTTCCACTGGTGAAGAGTTGATATGGTGAGGAGTACAGTGATTCCAAGTCAGGGTGCTAGCCTAACATGAAGACAATCTTAAGGCTCCTATGGCTGTTGCCAAATGCCACATCAACTCTTTGGGTTGGAAATGAAAGCTAACAGAAGGTCCCATAGAAGACTTGAGGAGAAAGGAAAGGGAGGGAACTCAGAGCACAATCATCATACCTGATCTGGAAGCTAAGTGGCAGTGGCCCTAGATTAGTGGCAGTGCTGGTGGAGGAGTCCCCTGGGGCTGAGCCCTGGGAGCCGTGTTTTTACACTAAAAGACCTTGTTTCTTGTCTCGTCCTGGTCATAACCCTGCTTAATAGCGACATTAAGATGAATGATTGAGGCTGCCTCTTACTGCAGCCGGAAGGAGGGGCAGCCTGGGTGACCTGGACAGAAGGGACACTGTAGGGATGGGGTTGAGGGGACTAGCATTCCCCTCCAACACTGCGCCCCAGCTTGGTAGGCTGAAACCTCCTGTCCCCTAAAAGCCCCCCAAAGGCTGCCTCATCTAGCAGGGCTTCTGTGTTGAGCATCTACAGTTTTGTTCTGCCTCTCCAGCATCAGGGAGGGGATGATGCAATCAGGAAAAGCTGTAGATGTGTGAGGGGTGACAGCGGCTTTTACTTACACAGGCTTTCAAAGGGCTTTGATAAGCTTCTCTACACAAAGCATTCTGTATTTATAAAACCAATAGATAACAATTACTGGGTGTTCAGATGCTTCAAGATTCTGTTTTATATTGTACGCATTGTCACATCTGATCCTCACAACAGCCCCCAGATGCAGGCCAAGTTATCATCCCCAATTTACAGATGAGAAAACTGAAGCTTAGAGAAGCTAAGCCACTTGCTCAAGGTCACCCAACTAATCAGTCCTGGAGTTAGTCTATGTACCCGGACAGTCTGATTTCAGAGCCTGTGCTCATAATACTGTCACAGTTTGCTGCCTCTAGCTATACAAATTGACCTCGCCTGGAACGAAGAGGAAGGTAGAGGAGGACCGAGATTTTGAATCAGATGGGGAATTGATTTAGAGGTCAGAGACAGCAGTTAGGGATAAACGGGCTCATCTCGGGACGGGGATGTAGAAGTGGTGGGGCCCCAGGGAGCACGGCCGAGACAGGCCTCATTTAGCATGTTTATGACAGGTCTGGCTGAGGGCAGCCCAGGGAAAGCCGAACACTTCGGGGCAGGAGAATGTCTTGGTTTTGTCTTCCCTCAGGTCCCTACCTCCGCCCCTTACCTGGCACTTTGCTGCACACGGAACAAATCTTCAGCAAACAGCTGCTAAAAATGTAGGTGCTAAATACAAGCAAAGCACCACTGCGGTCTTGGGTCACACTTTGCAAACAAAGCGAAACAAAAAAAAATTCTCTACCTTGCTGATGTGAATGAATGCATTTAGGGAAAGTGGGCCAGAGATACTCTTATGGTCAAAAATTACGGTGACTTTTCAATTGTTTTTAACACTTATCACAGTGAGATACATTATCATTAATCGCCATCAAAATACTCCCCTTTGCTTCAAACACATCTATCCAAGTAGCCCTGGAAGTTCTCCTTTGTGTCTCATACGACACTTTTGTGGATTCGGTTGTGCTTTTGTGGCTGCCTCGATGGCTTGAAACAATTTCAAAACGTTTACTTTTCATGGTCATTTTGACTTTGGGAAAGAGCCAGAAGTTGCGAGGTGCCACATCAGGTGGACGAGGACACACTGTACTGTTTCTATGAGTCTGCTTTTCTGCAGGACGGTGCTCGGCAACAGCATTCACTGCATTTTTATCATATCTTACAGACACTCACAAATGAGAACTTTCAGAACTACTGCAGAAAGTGACAAGGGTAAGTGCGTTCAAAGTGAGGGGCTGCATTTTGAGGGGGACTAACGGCAATGTATCTTTTACTGTAATAAATTTGGAAATTTAAGCATTCACCATATATTTTGATCACCCCTTGTACAGTGTAGTCTAGAAGCTTGCTACACCAGGTGTGGTCTAAGGGGCAGCAGTACCAGCCTTACCAGGGAACCTGCTAGAGATGCAGAATCTGAGGCCTTTTCCAGACCCAGGTAATCATGATTTGCATTTAACAAGGTAATTGCCATGAATACACATTAAAGTTTGAGAAGCACCTACTTACTGGTTGGCTTTAAATCTGTCAGTTTTTCTATATCACCCCCAAGGTTAAGTCCAACGCTTTATTATTTATTTATTTTTGAGACAGAGTCTCACTATGTAGTTCAGGCTGGCCTTGAACTCACTGTGTAGTCCAAGCTAACCTTGAACTCACAGTGATCCTCCTGCCTCAGCCTCCTGAGTGCTGGGATTACAGGTGTGCACCACTGTGCCTGGCCTCACTTTAAAAGGTGGCATGTACCTATAGTACTGGCTACTTGGGAGGCTGAGGTAAGGAGGACCACTTGAGCCCAAGAGTTTGAGGCCAACCTGAGCAATATAATGAGACCCTGTCTCTAAAAAAAAAAAAAAAAAAAAAAAAACTAAAAAGAAGAAGAAAGAGAAGGAGAAGGAGAAGGAGAAGGAGGAGGAGGAGGAGAAGGAGAAAGAGGAGGAGAAGAAGAAGAAGAAAGAAAGAAAGAAAGGAAGAAAGAAAGGAAGAAAGAAAGAAAGAAAGAAAGAAAGAAAGAGGAAAAGATTTTATGACCGCATGATCTAACTCTTGCCCAGGTTTTCAAAATTCCTCCTTCACCACTCCCCTTAGCACACTATCTGCTCCAGTTGTACAATTTCTTTCTATCTTCATGTGGGCCATTTTGCCTAGCACCTTTGTTTATGTTATTCTGTTTGCTTGGATGTCCTCCCCTCCTTGGTCTGGGAAATTCCCACTCAACTTTTAAGACGATGTCAATTGTTCTGGGAGCCTTTCCTGGCTGTGTTAAGATACCTCTTCAAACTCTTATTGTAAGTGGTCTTGATAATCACACTTAACACTTCAAGTGACAATGATTTCTTTACCATTATGTTCCCCTCATTAAAGCGTAAGGTCTACGAGGGAAGGGGGTGTTTCTATTGTTCATGTCCTGTCCTGTGCTTTCATGGAGCCCAACACAAAGTCGTCAATCAAAGTAGGAATATTTGTTGAATCTTCAGAAAGTATACACTTGGGTATACACTTAAGTGAGCTTTGTGGTCCTGACCAGGCACTGTGTAGAGATAAGATTGCTAGGCATGCCCCAGCCCTGTGGAGCAGTCAGTGCTGATTTACACGGGGCTAAAAAGCCTCTCAAACACAAGCAAGTAACACACTCACAACTGGATCAGGTCTATACTGGCACGACTTGAATAGAGGTGTGTGACAACCCAATGGACATCATATTGCTGGAAGGACCAGCCAAGCTCCAGCGAGAGATGTATGATAGAGGAGAGAGGAGTCTGGCAGGCTGAGCTGGCTTCTGCCACAGAACTAAATGTTAAAGAGGGACCACACTTCTGGTTCAGCATGAGGACTCTTAAGTAAACACAGCCTATCCTGGTTACTCTGACAGCAGCAGTCGTGCAAAACGAGAAGAAAAAGGGCGCCAGCATCCATGGTGCACTTGGTGGTAGAAGCCAGATTGATGGGCGCAGTTGAGGCTTTGAGGGGGGCATTGCTAGGGACTGGCATTTCTACAGGAGCGAGTGGGAACCTAGAATTAGCAAGACTGTTAATGTAAACTCATTTAGACGGCAGTTTTGGAATATCTGCATCATTGCAGATGAATTAAAAGGCAGCGCAGGAAACAGAACCACCAGAAGACAGCAGTTTATGAGGGTTTGGAAAGATGAGGGAGCTTGGCCTGGAGTTGCACTTCTCCAAAAAGACCAGAGTGGATGCTGGTGACTGATCAATGTTGGGAAAGCCCCAGTAGGTAACCCAAAGCTGAAATAGAAACAGGTAAAGGGTGGAAGTGCTGATAGCTCTTGACCAAACTCAAGGGAAAATTGATGAAGGACGCTTCACTCACTAAGTACTTCCCTTATGCTGGGTGGGTACTTTAAGAGGTGCTTTCTTCACTATGTTGGTGATGCAGGCATTGCCTCCATTTTATAGTTGAGGAAGCGGGCCCAGAGAATTGACTTTTTATTCATCAAATAAATCCTCACAGAATATGGAGATGATTAAGACATAGTGCTTTTCCTTAAAGATCTCAGAATACTGCAGGAGAGAGACATAGAAGCAATCATTTTATTACAGAATGGTGCTTAGACAAGAATAAATGCAATCACAAGTTACAGTGAAACCACGAAGAGGTTCCTTGAATCACAGGGTCAGTAAGCATCAAAGCCAGGACTCAAGTCCTAGATTGTCTGGCTTCAAATCGCAGTACCTTTCACTGTTCTAGTGCTATAGTTGAAACTGTCAGGACCCTTAGTAATAATAGTCATAGTTCGGAGGATGGACAATGTTTGAGAGCAAGGAAAGGATACTGGGAATTGGGATGTGGTGTGGTGAGCCAGCAGCATCTCGGTCCCAGAATGCAGATAGCACCCTCAAGGTGACTAGGCTATGGAGATTCCCAGGGAAATCCTCCGTGGAACTGGACTGATCCTAGAGCTCAGGGAGGTATCGGTGAATGGTTTGTACTATGGGAGCCACTGAGGCACTGGAGGCAGGGAACCAGGCTGGTCCTTAGACAGATTGAGTACAGAGAGAGGGAGGTCTCAAAAGTTAAGCAGAGATTGGGAGAAGAGGTCATATTGGGAGTGGCAGTGGAGATATGAGAATAAAATCTGAGAATTCTTGGGCAGGCAGAATTTGTCCACTCTAAAATCATTACTGCCTGTTTGTTTCTTTTGAGCCTAATAGATCCTGACAAGACTGCATGTCTTTTGAAAGCAATGCCTTTCCTTCCAAACTTTGCATTTTCTTCCCTTCTAAGTGCCAGATCTGGAAGCAGCCTGGGGCCACAATCTTTTCTAGGAATGCCTTGCCTCTGACTAGCTCAGACAGACCTTGTCAGATAGGACAGGGCTGTGGGATTCATGACATTTCAGAGCCACACCTGAGGTGCATGTAATCATAATTCTTTCTGGGCCAGTGGGCAAGGCAGGGTGAGGTCAGAGGATCTGAGACAAGGAGGCAAGAACTAGAGAGCAGACAGGGAGTAGGGAAGGGAGAGTAGAGCAGCTTGGGGAAGAGAGTCTCTTTGGGCAGCTGGTTCCATTTGATTTCCGATTTAAAGGGGAGGCTTAGATAGCCAAGAAGAAAAAGGCTAATAAGAAAAATATTAAACTGCAGTGTGTGTGTCCCCAGGGACTTCCTGTTGCCGTGACTGACCTCCCAGAGAGCGCCATTAGTTCCCGAGTGTGGCAGCTTTATAGGCACTTGTAGGCCAGCAAAGAACACCAATTTGCTGCTGCAGTTTGTTTTGATAACTGAAACTTTCAATAAATCTATATTAAAATCAAAGGGAAAATTAACTAGGCCCCAGTGAGGGGCACAGAGATAAGGGAGCACATTACCACCCTGGCCTCAGCCACCCTACATCCGTCTCTTAGTTCAGATTCAGGTCACCAGGGAGATGAATGGCTCAGGCTTGTGGGGAACAGCTCTGGGGAGAGCGGGGAGAAGAAGGCACTGCCAGGTCCAGCCCCACTGCTTCTTAAGCAGTAGAAGACTGCTGAGGTTGGAGGGAGATAGTGGTGCGGGGCTCATGGTGTGGAGAGGAGTTGGACAGACGGGTGGGGAAGGGTGAGAATAGTAGGAATAACAGCCACTATTTACTGAACTATATGCCAGTTACTCTTGTGTATTTAATTCTAACAACAGGTAGGTAGGAGTGTTATCTCTAGAAATGAAGAAACTGTACCTCAGAGAGGCATGTGACTTGCCTAAGGTCACAGATAGAGCCAGGATTCAAACCTGAATAGGCTCTCTCCAAACCTACACTCCTCATATACGCACCATCTTGTCTTATGTAGCTTATAGGGACTACAATAACAGCAGCAGTTTTTCTAGTTCTCAGATAAAAGGATTTCAGAATACCTCGGTTCCCCCACTGTGCCATGTTTGGGAGCTGCCATGCACTGTCTTGGGTCCTGTGTTCACTGCTCTTTAATTGCTGGTTAAGGTCCCAGTTTTGATGGCCACCTTGCCATTTTTCTTGGTGACTTGAAGCGTAGTCGAAACAGTTTGGTCCTGTCTTTGGTTCCTGCTCTCAGGGTTTACTTTAGTCAGTCACTTATTCTGGAAGGCGGAAGGCTGCCCAGGGTGTATCTGAGTCTGCTCACTGGCCTTAGTTAATCCACCTCCCTTGGTATGCTTGCCCCATCTATACTTTGACCCAGGCCCTTGGCTACTGCTTATTGGATAACCCAGCTGTGACTACTATCACCTCATCTGGCTATTTTAGCCTCCTCTGGGATGAGAGTTATGTTTTGACAGTCTCCAATGTGCCCACTGTGGAGGACTGCAGTGTGCCCAATTTCACCAAACCAGAGACTCTGACTTCTCCCACTATTTCTAATCTGAGACGAGCCATTGTGCTTCAGGGTGTGGAGTCTGGTGGTCCCCTGTGGCTACTAGAGTGGTGGGTTAACACAAGCCTTCCTTTCTCCCTGAGATGGGATCCTTCTCCATTGCTCGTCCAGAATATAATTTGTATGACAGCAAGTAGCTGTGTTTTCTTTGAAACTGGCTAACTTGGTAATACGCTGGCTTCTATTTTTGTTCCCTCTTACCTGAGTCACTTCTTCCCCCCCCCTCCCCGTTACTCTTGCTGCCCTGGGTTTATACTTCCTACTTAAATCCTAGCACACAAGCTTTGCTTCAGGCTGTCTTTGTTTTGTTTTGCAGTACTGGCAGTTAAACCCAGGGCCTTGCACATACTAGGCAAGTACTTGACCACTGAGTTACATTTCCAAAACATCTCAAGACAGGGTCTCGCTAAGTTACACAGGCTGGCTTCAAATTTGTGATCTTTCTGCCTCAGCTCCACAAATAGCTGGGGTTCCAGGCACATGCCACCGTGACTGGTGCAGGCTCTGTTTTCTAGGCAACCAAATTGCACACAACAGGTCCAAGGCTTGAGAGAGTCAGATGCTGAGTTAGGTAGCAGTACAAGATACTGTGTATATACTGAGCTCTTCAACTGTTCTATTATTTGAATGCATGTGCCTAGTCTTTGTCCAAAAAGGGCTTACAGCCTGGTAAGATCCTGGAAGCTGTACAGTTGAGTCCTAGAGCACCAAAAATGGGAGGGATCACAGTCTAGGGGGAAGTCAAATAATTGAGGACGACTAAAAGAAGAATGTTTGTGTTGGACCTTAAAGAAGGCTTCTAATCCAGATAGGTAAAGTATCTCATTCTTAAAGCCAAGAAAGTTGCCTGTGCTTATTCATGCCATACTTTAAGCTATAACAAAGCCAGAGACAGAAGAGGCCATCTTTTGGCCTCTTGTTTATCTTTTTTTTTTTTTTCCTTTTGGCCGACCCAGATACTCTTGTATTGAGCTACATTTTGCACCAATGCCTCCCCTTCGCCTTTTGAGACAGGGTCTTGATATGTAGTTCAGGCTGGCTTTGAACTTACTATGTAGCCCAGGCTGGCCTTGAATTTGAGGTGATCCTCCTGTCTCAGCCTCCTGAGTGCTGGGATCACAGGTGTGTGCTACCATGCCCAGCCTCGGCTCTTTCTTATCTTTCTTTTGAGACAGAATCTAGCTAAACTGCCCAGGCTGGCCTTGAATTGGAAACCTCCTGCCTCAGCCTTCTGAGCAGCTGGGCTTACTGGCTTGCACAACAGCACCTGGTTCTTATTTTTATATTTACTTGTCTATTGTTTGTTCTTTTCCCTTCATCCTCTCTCATGTCCCTGCTGCTGTTTAGGTCCTTATTTGTTCACAAACAGTTCTTGTGTGCCAGTTTTATGCCTGGTACTGTACTAGGTATTATTGATACGGCATGAACAATACGGAAATAATACTTATACTAAAGAAGGTTAAAGTCCTGGAGAAGAGATGACAAGGAAACAAACGATTATAAAACATTGTGATCAGTTCTGTACAGGTACATTAGAAAAAGCTAACCCACTGTGTCGATGAGATTAAGGAGGACACTCCCTGATATGGGGATTACTAATTCTTTCCAGTTTATGCAGGAACCACTATGTTAAGATCTCAGAGGTGGTAGAGTCCAGAAATGTCATCATTTTAAGTGAAAATAAGCAGATGGCAGATAGAGGAGCTTGGTAACTGAAGCTGGCCCATACGATATGTTCTGATTAACTGAGAGGCTGTCAAAGTTCTGTCTTGGTTAAACTGAGGTTTCCCAGCTCACAACCTGGTACCTACGGCTTCCCAGAGAGGCATACCCAAGATGGAGAAATATACCTCTGGTTTTAATAAGAGTTCTTGTCATCTGACTGGAAAGACTGTGGAAGCTCCCCACATCTGCAGTCGGAATTCTTTCAACCACTATATTTCCTCTGTTAAGACCTAAAACAAGTCAGGTCCTTCTTCCTTAGAAAGGCTCTTCAGAAATCTAAGTATTTTCTTCTTAGTCTAATTGCTTTCCCTCCTCCCAGGTCTCCCCCAGGCCTACATCCAAGAGAGTATGATAACAATTACTTGTTGAATAAATGAATCATGAGGTAGCATCTAAACAGAATATGTAATCTTATAAGCCTATACTCACCTTATGCATATATTGAAAGGTGAGACTCACCTGCATCTCTCTAGAACTGAAGGAGTTTTTGTTTTTCTTTAAAAAAAAAAATCCCTATTACAATTCAAAAGTGACCCTCCTCTTCTGAGTACGTGAAATCTTAAAACTACAAGTCCCATAAGGCCAGCCTTCGGCAGTCGCCATCTTGACACACCTTAGCGCGCATGTCACCGAGAGAGGGCGCGTTCGGAGCTAAGAAGCCACGCCCCACGGGAGCTTATTGGCCAAAAGGGCCGGCGACTGGCTCACCGGTTGGCCACTACGCCCGCCCGTAAGCCGCGTCGCTCGGGGTCAGAGTGCGCGGAGGTGAGTCGGTGTGTTGTGGACTCGTGGTGCTGGCTGCCGCTGTTGAGGCGGCCGGGAACGGGCGGTGGGGAGCGGGCGGAGCTGGCTCAGCCTCTGCCTGGCCGGCGCCGCAGTCGGCGCGGGCCGTGCCCGCGGCCGTCAACTGCCCTGAGCGCCTGCTGAGGCCGAGGGAGGCGTCCGGGCCTGCACTTGGAGGGAGCCTGCCGCGCTGGCCCCGAGGAGGGGGCGTTGCCATGGCGACAGCCTCTCCCGCAGCTGACGGGGGGCGGGGGCGGCCCTGGGAAGGAGGGCTGGTCTCCTGGCCCCCTGCCCCTCCCCTTACGCTCCCCTGGACTTGGATGGGCCCAAATTGGGGGCAACACCCTGGGGTGGGTGATGTTGATAGATTCCCCCCCCCCCCAGTTTGGGCCCTGGCTAGTGCATGCTGGGTGTGGATTCGTGTTGTGCAGTTTGTAGCCTGGGGTGCTGGCCTGTGTGCTCACCCTAAATGCATGAATACTGAGCAACGTTTTGATGAAGGGGGAGCGGGGCAGGGTTTCGCAAGATAGACTGGATGAGTTGATTAAGGAGACTGATTTCTTCCTTGGGGTTACTAGAGAAGAGGAGGAGAGGTTTGGCCAGAGAGGTTAGAAACAGAGCAAGGAGATGGTAGATAGAAAACTCCAACACATGGTTTAGCACACAGGTTAGCAATTTAACTCTGTAAATGTGAAAGCGGTGGAAGTAATGATGGTGGAAGGAGTCAATAAAGGCCTAATCTGGCTAGCTTTGTTCGCTTTCCTGCAAATGGTTCAGCAACAGGTGTTTCCTTAAAACAAAAAAAAGGCATGAACTTGGATCCAGGCTTGGCTGTGAATGCTTGCAAAATATAACTGCTTCTTGTTGATTTGAGAGATGCTGGGTGTGGGGCCTCTTGTTGGGGGTGTGGAGTTTGTCCTTAGGGCCGGATTTTGCAATAGTGACCGTGATTGTTTCTGCTATAGGTCTCTGGCTACTTCTGTAGCGTTTGCTCTTAGATATTTCATCAGTTTCTGAGCATAAGGACAGCAAAACACGAACCCCATTGACTAAACAGTATACTCTATTTAAACTATAGTAGATTGTGATTGGTTGAATGATTTTGATTGTCGAATTTCTACCAGCAATTGGCTTCATCAAATTCTGATTTATTTTGACTTTATCATATACAGCATACCTTGTTTTAGTGGGCTCATTCTTGGAGTTTAAGTATATTATACCTGAATCCCCTACCATTTAAAAGCTAATTTATAAACAGGGATTTGGAGTGTGACTCCACTAATGTGTATGTCTGTGATCTTGGTTAGAAACCTACTTGCCTGTCTTTCCTCAGGAGGTGCAGAGTGGGGGAAGGGAGCTGCCGGGAAGTGATTGATAAGGTTTCCTTTATGGATTCTGTGGTGCTTCACTGGAGCTCAGAGCACTTTGGCAACTTAAGCACTCAAAATTAAAAGCTCATTAACAATTCCTGCCCAAAGATCCTGTAAATAATCAGCTAGCTAGGTCATAGAGCTTGGCTAAGAGCTCTCCTTCCAACTTGAAAATTCCAAATAAAAGTGCTTTTACTCGCTGTCATTTTGAGAAGTGTTTTCTCTGTGGTGGGGTAAATTGGCGAATGGTCTTTTCCCAGGGGATTGGAGTAGAGTAAAGACATCAATGTGGAAATGGCAGAAAGGAATATGTTGGTTCCAGTCATAGCTGTTTCTGTGGAGGGGGCATCACTAGCTTACAAGATCTCTGCAGCTTCTTGTCCTGTGGAAGATCTGAGTTAGGTTATAAATATAAGAACCCACTGGTGTTTCGACTCGGAATTTGGTTAGCTTGACTTTCTTAGAACTTGAGGGAGACTTGGAAATATCTTGAAAATATTTCCTGGTCTATATGGCCATTTGCAATATTGTCTGTGGGTTTGTGGCAACAGACTCCTCCCTCAGTCCTAAGGCCCAGCCTCAGTTTCTAAGTTCTGAGTATTGTCAGTGTTACTGATGTCCCCTTGTTGAGCCAGAATTCTAAAATTACCCTGGAGCCGCCATTTTATGTCCTCCTTTCTCAGTCCAGCCTCACATACTGTAAATGTTTGGTGTTTCTAGAAAGGAAGCCTTTTTAGGAAGAAAAGTATACTACTAGAGAATAGGTGCATCATTCCAAAAGCAAATATAACCTTGACAGCTTTTGAGAGCTTTGTAAGGGCGCTGTCTTTCCACATAGACAGCTTTATGCCAAAATTTGAGTTTAGAAGTTTGAGAAGTAGTATAATCCTTAGTGGGGATTTGATCCTTTGTATTGAAATAGATTTGTTGCAGAGATATGTGTTTGTTCACAGCATTGGGGATTTCCAGCTCTCACAGAACCTTCAGCATCCCCAGCTGCCAGTCTTGGCATCTTCGAAGTAAGAAGAGGTGAGAATTCTATTGCATGGTCAAATTTGTCTTGGCTTCTTTTGAGTATTTAAGTTTGGTGGGTATGGGTGGGGGTTGGGTGCAGATTGTGTTTTTATGTAGCTTTTTCAGTAAGGCAGCATATGCTCAAAACCCATTAAGTTTACCCAGACTTGGTGGAGTGAGAGTTGGAGGTAGGGGATCCAGACTGTCAAGTTCTGTCATGATTTCTGTAATGGGTGACTCAGGAGCACTTACTTTAGGTTCAAGATGATTGAACAGAGCCAGAATAGTCCTTTATCCTGAGGAATACACATCTTAATGCAATTGGAAGAAACATGTTCATTTGGTTCTTGATAATGTATTTGACTAGAGCCTTTGGGATCTTGGTTTAATTTGGGTTTTGTGTCACCTTAGAGTAGATGGATAGTCCTAACCTATCTCTGTTTTTTCAGGACCAGGGTTTGGCTAAAAAAGTAGATTTAGGATTAGGTTGGTAGAGGGTGGGTGGAGGTGGAAAAAAGATGAGAAGCCGGCAACATTTTTTTGTAAGCTTTGTGGGTCTCTTTGTCACAACTAGTCTACACAGTTCTTCAGTTAGGCGTGAAAACAGTCATGAAGAGTATGAAAACAGACAAACATGGCTGTGTACCAATAAAACTTATAAAAACAGGTGGCAGCTGGATTTGGCCCGTGGACCATAGTTTACTGGCCTCTGGATGAGACTTAACAATAAGAAGCTGTTAAAAGGTTTTAAGCAGTAGAGAACTGACATTAAATTTATGTTGTAGAAAGTTTGCTTTGAGGTTAATGTGAAGAATGGATTGAAGGGAATAGGTAATACTGGAAGTAGCGAGACCAGTAAGGAGGCTGTGGCAGTTAACTTGGGTAACATTTTATATTTCCCATTTTGTGGCAATATTTTGGTCCTTAAAAACTAAATATAACTGAATCTTTGCATACATGTGCACATTGGTTCTCTTTACTAACTTCTTGGCCATCTATTGGAACTTAAAGGATATCTACCAAAGAATGTGTTGGAAATACTAGGTCCTGTTTCACAGATGGAAGAGACAAAGGAAGGGAAAGTTAGTGTGGAACGAATTAAAAGGTATTGGGAACTATTTTCTATTAAAAGAAGTATAGAATAAATGGACCCCTATGAGGGATCTTGGTTTTAGGGCTCATAGCTTAATATCAGTTGCTTTGGACTTCTTGAACTTTACACACAGAAACTGACCCATTTTTCTAAGCTTTCTAGGGAATTGTCCTCATTCTATATAAGTCCTACTCAGTCTCTCCTTTCTTTGTTTATAGCATACTGATCACCTTTTTGTGAGTGTGGGAGCACCCCCTCCCAGTTCAGGTATGGTGGTATATGTGGGCACAAAGACCGGATAAAGTATTTGTTGAGTGTCTCATGAAAAGGTTAGAGCCGAGAGTCCTATCTCTGCTTTTTCCCTTTGTCTTCTTCTTCCCATGAGTCCTGGTGTACTTGGATTGCTGGAGAGAAGCCTATAGGTTTCTGATAATGTTTATGTGACCTTAGACAAGTGATTCACTCTCAGAGCTTCATTTTCCTTATCTGTAAAGTGGAGATAATGGGACTTAATAGGGTTGGTTCAAGGCTTTAATAAGGTATGTAAAGTTCTTAGCACAGTGTCTTGATATATTTTGTTATGAATAGTGTTTTACACAATTAGTAATTATTTAAAAAGGAGGCAGTAGTCGGGTGACTTGGCCTTTGGTTTAGTATGTATTGGGTCTACACTGTTGTCATTTTGCCCATACGAAAGAAACATAGCACCTGGAAGCCAGCACACGGGTGAAAGTTAAAAATGAAGCAAGGCCCTGCTCTTCATAATGAAAATTTGCACACAGCAGGATTTCTATAACTTTTTTTTTTTTGGATGCTAAGGATCAAACTCGGTCCTGTGCTTACCGGGCAAGTGCTGTACCACTGAGCTAAATCCCCAACCACTCTGTAACTTTTTATAGTGGACCTTTTTTTCAGGTAGTCCCAATACCATCTGTAAGTGAATTAAGTCAGCACCTTCTCAATAGAAATTCACCAAAGTGTGACCAGTCACTCCTGTCTGTCTGTCTGAGGTCATATATTAGTGTTGCTACCCTTGTGGTCCTCTATCTTTGTGAAGTGCCTTTCCAGTGTTTTTTTTTTTTTTTTTAATTACTTTTCACCACTAGGAAGTAGGATCTAGGGAGTACATCAGGTGGTTGGCATTTGTTTCCTTGCTACCATGTGAAGGAACTGAGGCCCAAGAAAGTTAAGTGAGTTGCCCAAGATCATGCTGTGAGGTACTGTAAAAGCTATTGCATATTTGTCTCCAGATGAAATCGTGTTAGTTTATTGCTGCGATTTCTCTTCCCTTGAATGAGAGATGTGTAGTCATTGCAAAACTGCAGTCTGAATCGTGCCTTATTTAGATCTACTAGTTTGATTTGAGTTCTTTATCCATTTGGTTCTGTTGCGTTTTAATTGTTGACTGCTTAGGACCAGACCTGCTTGTGAAGCAGATTTCCTTTGGGTTGTTGTTTTTAGCCTTTCCTCCTTTGGGGACATTCCTTGGGGAGCCTTGGGTTACGAGGGATTGCTTTGATATGTTCAAAATTGTGCCTTGTGCCCCAGAGCTACAGGTAAAATCAAAAGGCAGATAATTTATGGGAGTGTCAAAGCTGGCCGCTGGCACCTCAGGAGGCCATTAGTATGCCTGTTCAGACCCTCTGTGTCCTTGCGATTGATTCTTCTTTGCATGAGCCTGATTTGGGAAGCTGTAGATCTGTGGGTAGTGATTGGATGTGACAGTCCAAACACTGGTCCCTAAATTAATCCTTTTAATAGTATTCGGGCAGTTCTCTCTCTCTCTCTCTCTCTCTCTCTCTCTCTCTCTGGAAGACAGAATGGGTGGGCTTGGAGAAGGGTAGAGAAAGAAAAGAACCTTTGTTTGGTGCTTGGGCCATGTGCTGTTCTGGCATGTCCTAATTCCACAGCAGTTGGCCTCATGGTTTTAGGCATGTTAATTCATTCAAGTCTTTATTCATACTTTGTGCCTGGCCCTGTGTGAGGTGCTGGGAACACATGAATGAATAAAATGTAGCCCTTAAGGATCTAATTCAGCATTTCTTAGGCTTTTAAAAGGCATTCGCCATTTGGATTAAAAAACTAACGTCTTGCTTTTCTTTATTGCTATATGGATTTAAAAAATATGTGAAAGGGTCTGACAAAAAGCAAGTCAAAGAGTTATATCAAATATGCTTTTCACACACATGGGCACACATAAACCTATACTGGTATCTTCCAGTCTTTCCCCCTAACTCTTTGAAAATTACTAATACTAGGACAATGATATCTGACATCTTACAATATAAACTGTCACGTGTGGTGGTGTGCACCTGTAATCCCAGCTACTCAGGAGGCTGAGGCAGGAGGATTATAAATTTGAGCATAGCCTGGATAACTTAGCAATTTAGTGAGACTCTGTTTTAAAAAACACAAAGTATTAGAGATAATCTCTCTGCAGAGGCCCTGGGTTCAGTCCCTGCTACCACAAAAGAAGGCAAAAAAAAATCGGATACTGGGTTACACTGAAACAGTTAACTTTATGGTGGGATATTAGAGAAAACTACTGAACGGAAATTTGTACTGGGTTTTGAAGGAGTAATAATTTCTGTGGTGAAAAATAGAAGTGCCCCCCAAAACAAAGGGAGTAGCATTTGCCAAGGCACAGATTATAAAAGGAAACATCACCTTTGGGGACCTGAGCAAGAGCTGACCGTCACCTGTGCCTCCTGTGAGTTTCTCACTCTGTGATGCGGGTAAGATTTGTACCTCCGCACTTGTGTATAAGAAAAGGCTTCGAGCTCCTCTTGCTGCAGTTGATTTAATCCAAGGCACTCCTTCTTGTTTCTGCTTTTATGCTCAGGGCTGTAATTTATTTTTCTTTTTAAAATATAAAAACTTACAGCCAGGCATGTGGTGTGCACCTGTAGTCCCGACTTTGAGAGACTGAGTCAGGAAAATTGCAAGTTCAAGTCTGGTCTGGGCAATTTAGTGACTTACTGAGATCCTGTATCTAAATAAAAAAGGTCTGGGGATGTAGCTCAGTGTGCAGACCCTGGGTTTAATCCCTAGTATCCCCCCAGTACATTTTATATAAATATGAATTATTATGAAAACAAATTTGTATGACTTAAACAGATTTAGTCATTGTTTAAGATTGAGTTACTTTTGGTTAAGATCACACCTTACCTCAGGAGAATAATTGAAGTTGCTGTGTGTTGTTAGCCCTGTAGCTGATGGGTGAATCAGTCAAGTGGGGGGGAAATGTAGGCCATCATACATGGTGGAAGAAAACAGCCCCAAAGAGTTGAGTACCTCTGAGCCTTACTGTCCTCATGTGTAAAATGGAAATAGTGTTACCTATTTTACTTGATAGTTGGGCGGATTAAATGAGCTAAACTATGTAAATAACGCAATGTATGTAACACAATGCCTGGCTTATAGGAGCTTTTCAGAAAATGGTATTCCTCTTTCTTTGTTCTCTTCCATTAACAATAGTATCTTCATTTATTGAGCACTTACTATTGTGCAAAGCATTTGTATGACTGAATCAAACCTAAAGATATGGGTATTGTTATAGCTAGTATTACAAAGAATATATACTGGAGTCAGGTTTTTTTTTTTTGGTGCTACAGATCGAACTCAACCTTGTGCTTGCAAGCAAGCACTCTAACCACTGAACCAAATCCCCAGCCCCCCCTTTTTTTTTTGAGACAGGGTCTTGCTATGTAGTTCAGGCTGGCCTTGAACTCACTGTATAGCCCAGCGTGGCACTCATAGTGATCCTTGTGCCTTGGCCTCCCAAGTGCTGGGATTATAGGCATGTGCCATCACACTGGCTGGAGTCAGAATTTGAACATATGTTCGTCTAGTATCAGTGCTTTAATGAGTCGATAGTATGACTGCTTCAACATCATTCTCCATCTTGAAAGCAGGAGTATTGAAGGTATTTGAAGTTTGGGATGCTGCTGTTCTGTAGATGCCATCTAAAAGTGCGGGAGGTACTTTAGTTTACTTGTGGTGTGTCGTGAAACAAGGCTTTGCGCCTTCTTGTGTATGATGGAATAGCAGCCGACTTGTGGGACTTCGCAAAGAGATGTCTTCCAGTTTTGGTCCCTAGAAAAAGTGTGTCTGAACTAGTGGGCATGGTGTATTGTTTAGCAAATAACAGGCAGATCACATAATTGCCTTTTTTTGTGTTCTGCCTCTAGCTGCCTAGAAGGGCTCTTTGAAGGGGAGAGCCATCTTGCTGTGGCCTGTGATGTTGCCATCAGGATTTGGCATTCCTGAAGGCATTTGGGGTCTTTAGCTCTGCTAGTAGTTTGGGATTAGCAGCTGCTTCCGATATTGAGGGGCTTTCCCTAACCCTGCCTCGGAACAGAAGCCACTGTAGTTGTAGGCCAAGGCAGTGACAGGCTGTGGAGTGGACAGTTTGTTGAGATGTGGACCTCAGCAGAAGAGTTGTGCTTCATTTCCACTTTGCAGCCACCTGAAAGTCATGTAGTGGTTTCAGGGCACATCAGGCTTTGTTTTGTGTCTAACCTACAGCATTTACCAAACTAGACCGAGCCCTCAGGCTCAGACTCTTCTGTGAGTTGGCAGGGAAGCTTGGAGGATGAGTGGCGAGGCCTGCTCTTTGCATTGGAGTGGTGGCCTTGAACGTGGCCATGGAGTCCAGAGCCTGGTTTCTCTTCTTTCTCTTTCTTGCTGTGTGAACCTCAGGCAGCCTTCTTGTCTAGTAGGGCTTCTTTTTCCCTGCCTGGCCTCTTAGATTTTCTTTCACCTTTGACAGTTTGATTTTCACAGAAAGTGCTCAGGCAGTAGGGATGCATTGGTTAAACTGAAGATTATGACTTTGGAAGGTGTGCAATTTATTTGTTTTTCTCAGGTTATTTTTTAGCTGCCTGAGACAAAGCCTGGAATCGAGTAAGTTCCAGATAGGCACCCTTTGTAGTTGCTTCTACGACTTAGGTGCTTCAGCACCTTGACACTGTGGGTTAAACTGGGTCAGGGACTTGACCCAGGGCAGGGAACTGGAAAAGCTACTGCTCTAGTGGTCCAGGTGCATCCAGTCAGTTGGATACAGGATCTCCCTGGAAGGTAGCCATTCCTGTCACTCTGACTTTTAATGGCATGGATTGAATCCAGGGAAGGTATCCACCTAGAGCTTCTAAATCTGTGTGGCTGGGGAGGTGGAGTGGGAGTAGACCACATGTTTCCTGTTGGGTTTCTCTTCTTGTCCCATCCCTGAGGCTCCCTGGCCTGTGTATGTGAATGTTGAAGAATGACCCCTCCCTCCACCCTCCCTTCCCCCTCTAGTAATAGAGGCAATAAAATGTCTATTTACCCAAGACACCAGAACGACTCCTCTGTGGTTCCACTAATCTGGTGATTTGGTGCTGCTTTGGTCTCTCAGGTAAATACAGATTGAGTCTTTTTATAAAGGCATATTATTTCTCTCATTAAATGTGTGTCTTGGCACATATGTTATTTACCTGATAGACAGTAATGCCTGCAGAGGAGCCATTGGTGTCTGTTGTGTAAATACTCTGCACAGAGACCGTCCTCCAGGGGCTGTGGTGCAGGCCTGTTCTCCAAATCAGGCTGGCCCCAGGGCAGTCCCTATTTATCCCTCTCCTGTCCCCATTGAGGGGCCAGTCCCCTCATTTTGAAGAGAGAATCATTCATTTTCTCTCTTGCCATAGGCTGCTTACCACCTGTAATTGGCGAAAGAAAAAGATGTCTGAGAATAAATGAGTAAAATTTTGGTCTCTGATGAAGGATAGCTTGTAGAGATATAGAGAATCATAAACTATTTCTTTTGCATCCCACCCCTGAACTGGATACTTAAAGTCCCAGCTGATGTTATAAGCTATAGACTTATGTTTTGTAAACCTGTAACTAAAGTATAAAGATATCAATAGAAAACAGAAATTCTAAGCTATCGAGAGGTACAAGAGCAGGTGGGTTGCTGCTGCAGGGAGTGTAGGGATATTTTCTAAGAAGGATGTGCGCTGGCACTGGCCAGAGTGCCAGTGAGGTGGGTGTTGAGTGAGAACTCTTCTCACGAGGGACTTCTCCCTCACATACCACCCATTCCGGTTTTTGTTTTTTTAAACCATGTTGCACATGGAATTTATTTATTTGTTTATTTATTATTTATTTATTGGTGCTGAAGATCAAATCCAGGGCCTTATGCTTGCTAGGCAAGTACTTTATCCCTTCCAGCTATACTTTCAGTTCTGCACATGAATCTTAAAAAGTAATTTTTTAAAAGTTTGAAACAGGGGCTGGGGATTTAGCTTAGTGGTAGAACACTTGCCTAGGAAGTGAAGGGCCCTAAGTTCGAGTCCCAGCACTGTCCCCCACAAAATCTATCTTAAAGGTAGACAACCTTTGTAGTTACCCAGTTAAGAATAGAGAAAATCACTTCTTGCCAATTTGCCTCATGTTGGTGGAGATGTGAGGGGCACCAATTTCTTGAACCTAATAACCCAAGCTTAAATCAGTGACACGTACACTGGGTACTATAGTAATTTTATTTTATTTTATTTTACTTATTTATTTATTTTTTTGGTGCTGGGGATCGAACTCGGGTCCTTGTGCTTGCAAGGCAAGCGCTTTAACCGCTGAGCTAAATCCCCAACCCCTTATAGTAATTTTATATAGTTGTGGCTTACTGCTGTATGTAGGTGGTTGTTTACATTGCTCACTATCATAAGCAAAAGGTACAATTAATAGTGGTCTGTAAGCTTGTGTAATTGCCTGTCTGTGTAATTTTGGATAAATTTTAATAAAAATCTAAAAAAAAAAAGTTTGAAACATCCCAAATTTACATAAAAGTTGGAAGTACAGTAGAAAGAAGTTTTTCCAGAACCATTTGAGGGTTAAGTTCTTGAACTCGGGGCCTTGTGCTTGCTAGGCAAGCAGTCTACCACTTGCACTAAATCCCCAACCCCAAGGATGTTTTCTTATCTAACCACTGTACCACCCATCAGAATCAGGAAATTAACATTGATACATTAACTCCATCTAACTCACAAATCTCATTCAAGTTTTGTCACTTGTCCTAGGAATGTTCTTTAAAGCAGATAAGGATGTGGTTCAGAATTGTGCATTGTACTTAGTTAGCGAGTCTCTTTAGTCTCCTTTAGACATTCCTCAGTAAACTTACCTTGACTTTCATGATCTTGATACTTTTGAGCATTACAGGTTGGTAATTGTGTGACTTGTGCCTCAGTTAGTGTTTGTTTGATATTTTTGCACGATTAGATTCAAGTTATGCCTCTTCAACTGGAGTGTCATAGAAATGATGCTTTCCTTTTCTAAATGCATCCTTCTAGATGGCATGCAATTTTGATTTATCCTTTTATTAATGATTTTTTTTTGAAGCAGTCTTGCTCTGTAGTTCAGGCTGACCTTGAACTCACTATGTAGCACAGATTGGCCTCAAACTCACATCGATCCTCCTGCCTCAGCCTCCCAAGTGCTAGGATAACAGGTGTGTGCCACTATGCCTGGCACTGATGTCCATTTTTGATCAGTTGATTAAAGTGATGTCTGCCAGGCTTCTCCATTATAAGATTACTTCCTATTATAATTAGTAAGCAATTTGTGGGGAGATACAGTACTTTGAAACTATGTAAATATCGTTCAATAAAATTCAGTTGTATTTATTTATTTCTGTATGGACTCATTGTTTCCTAGTTGCTTCAGTGTATTATATTCCTTTACGATCATTATTTATTGGCCAGTGGGAGTCCCTTCAAGTTGGCTTTTGTGTCCTTTTGGTATGTTCCCATACTTCTTTGAGTATTTCTTACTTTCTGGTAGAACAGGATGTTCCAAGCTTTTCTTGTATTTTTAACCTACTACAGTCTGGAATCAGCCATTTCTCAAAGGAGTTCTTGTTCTTTTAGTGGAGAATGGTATTTAGAAGGCAACTGAGTGTCAGGCGTGCTCATTGCTGTTGAGTATTGCTGGTCTCTGACTATTTAGACAGAGCTAAAACATTTATATGCATGTGTGTATCTATTTGTGTGTCAGTGCAGATATTCCTTGTTTAACAGCCTGCCTGTTTAACCGTTTGGACTTGTGACTGTGGTGGGCTGCTCAGACTTAGAACCTGCCACTTGGACTTACCACCTGTCTTTTTGTACATTTCCGTGTGTCTTGTTTATAGAGCCTTAATGTCTTTTTTGGGTACAGTACACCTTGTTTATACAGTACTGTAATTTTTGCTGATTGTACTCTACAGTACTATAGTTTTATATTCTGTTATACATTACAGTACTGCATGTAAGAGTTATGCAAATAAAAGCATAGTCATCAAGTTGGAATTTGCTTTGACCATTTCTTCATTCTAAATATTGTAATGTACATACTATATATAGTTCCTCATTTAGCGATCAGTTCACTTAACAACCTAGTCACAGGAACAGAACTTGGTTGTTAAAAGAGGAATGTCTCTCTTCTCTCTCTCCTCCCCTCTCTATATATGTATGTATGTATATGTGCAGTATTTATATTTATATCTACATTTATCTATGCATATCTGTATCAGAAACCATGAGATCACAATCTTAACTGCCAATTCCAATCTATCACCACAGATTTTCTTCCTTCCCATATTTTAACTCATCTCTTTAACAGTAAGGAACCTGGTTCCCACTATTCCTAATATACACACTTTGCTCTGTTCCTCTGTATGTAACTCATCTCCCATTGCTGGCCACTGCAATCCTTTTACCCCTCATGATTGCCTCTTTTTTTTTTTTTTTAATTTTATTTTAAACCAAGAACATGTATTGGTACATTCTACATACAATGGTCACATTCATTACATTAATTCTGTACCTATACATGATGTATCTTGGTTCTCCCCCCTCTCCCCCC